>RXID01014290.1:0-140921 GCA_005019695.1 Trichopus zeylanicus subsp. travancoricus | reverse complement strand
ACCCTACAACAATGCCAAACCGCAGGCCATTACCAATTGCATGAAACATCCATGACTCATAAAAGATAAGCAGACTCAAATATTGACCATACCATAAGCATAAATGCCTCTAAGAAGGTTTTCCTGAAGGTTCATAGCATCAAAGCTTTCATAAACCTCATCATAAGAGGTGAAGAAATCATCCCCTCCTTCAGGATTGATTCTGCACAACTAAGAAAAGCAAAATCAAATGCCTGACATAGTAAACAAGTACAAAGAGATTTGACAGCAAATGGGAAAAGCTGTTGAGGACAAAAGGCAAGATATCTTACAGCTCATTCATTTTTGAGTCATACTGACGAGCATCAAATTGAGTACCCTCGGGAGCCATTCCAGCCATATCTGTAAAAAAGAAAATCACCACGAATAACTAATTTGTATGCTAAAAACCAAATTGAATACCCATTGGCACACATTGCAATTAAACAAAATGATCAAAAAGAGATCTAATTCTTGAATATATTCTGCCACAAATAAATGCACAAGCAATTTACACAACAAACCATAAGACACAAACCAAATAAATACATTGATATGTATGCACTAATAAGGAGAATAAACAATGAATGCTTAAGGAAAACCATGAGAAAGCAAGACTTACGATTCACAACAACACAGGCAATGTGAAATAAATTATAGCTTAAGTAGCTTAAGCTGCAATACTCGCAGAACAATAACTAGAGGAAAAACAAAAAATTAGCTGGAATGACAAAATTTGTGAAATACAAGTAACGTGTTAAAGAAAATAACTTTAACAAAATCAAGCTAAACAGTAGACATTACGATTTACTGAAACTATTATGAAAATTCCATCAAACTACTGCACGGATGAAGCAACTGTTTCAAACAAGCTTAAAAAGATAAATTCTCTTATAGTTTCTAGGAAATATCAATAGACAATAACGCAAGCAAAAACTTCTTTCCCAGCCGGAGCCACAAATAGATAGATAACTAATATACATGAATAAAGAACGAAAAACCACAACAAAATGTTTTATCTTAAGAGTCCATACAAATCTAGACATACATTAAAAAAATTCGCTAAAACTCAATCGATTGGAAGAAACAAAGAGAAAAAAGAGAGAATATGTAGATCTGATCACATACTTGCGAGATGGAAAGAGTGCTAGCGGCGAATCGAATGATCGGAAGGGAGAGAGGCGAAAGGGCGCAGATCGCACGCGCAGGAGACGAGAAAGGGCGGAGTTTCGGCTGCTGAACCGGAGATCGAGCCTCGGATTCAACAACGCGGGAGCAATTTGAGAGTTAGGGAGGAGCAGGAGACGACCGCCCGATCGGAGATCGGAAGATCCAATGAGAGAGAGAGAGAGAGAGAGATGAAGGAGGAGTTAGCGGAGGAGGATAAGCGGAGGCGCTAGGGTTTTCAAGGACCGGATCCAAGGGTTCCCGACCCCGGTTTACCAATTCTCCGCCCACCAGATGCTGCCACGTATCGGAATATTCTTTGGTGCTGTTACGATTCCTAGGCGGTCTCTAGGATGCAGAACCGTCTGACCGTGACCGGAGGAGGATTGCTTCTCGACTGGGCTGGGCTGGGCTGGATCGGGCCTCCAGATCAGTCTCTCAATCAGTTTTAAGCTTTCGTCGTTTAATTTCTTACAATTTACGGACTACAATTTACAAATAGTTTCGCTATAAGAAAAGAAAGCATACCTAATATTTTAAGAAGACCCCTAACAGTTAAAAAAAATACCACCAAAAAATTATCAGTGTTTTTTCCCAATATTTACTAAATGCCAGTAATGATATAGTTATAAAAATTTTCAATATTTTTTTAATGTTGAAAAAATTGTTTTCAGTGTTTTATGAGGCATTTGAAAAAAAACAGCAAAAAAAAATATTTTTCCTGAAAAATCTTGATGTTTTATATGTGCTGGAATTTTTTTCAACATTGACATAGAAATGCCAAGAACTTTTCCAACATTTCAAAACAAATGTCAAAAAAGTTTCCTGACATTTATAAAACACTGAAAAACTTTTTCGGTGTTTCTATCAAAAATACCGAAAAATACTTGAAAATTTTCAAGCATTTCCCATAAAACGCCAAAAAACGTCTTGATGTAACGTTGAATATTTTCGGTTTTTTAGTAAATATTATGTATCTTAACAAATCCTGTTAACATGCTCAAAGATACAAAATATTGAAAACTGAAATTTTAATATACATATTATATTGACATAGTAATCTGAAAGTTACAAGTTACTAACAAAGTACATAGAGTTCTTACAAAATAACAAATACGCAAAGCACAAATTAGATAAATAATCATGGTCGCAGTCTATCTAATTTTTTCGTATATAACTACGGATCTTAAACTGACTCTGATCTTCTTATTTTGTAACGTAAAAGATAAAAACATTGCAATGTAGGTTTGGATGACTACTTTATGAGGTAACAAAGAAGTAGATGGATCTCCTCTGGAGCTCATCCGTGTACTGGATCCCTGATCAGTTCCATATTGGTTTGTTATATCCAAAACCTATATATTTTGTTGTACATATATTATGTCGTGTGAAATAATAATACACAATAAATAAATAAAGTTAAATTATAAAAAATAAGTTGAGTTAAATAATAATAAATATCATGAAGGCAATAGTGTGTTCAGCGCTAAGACGAGCCTCTATGGTTACAAAGGCATTTTGCAATCTAGCTATTCTCTCTTAAAGAGAACCAACACATGCATCTACTTATTTTTGTACCTGTGTATTTACAAGTGCATCTACTTCAACATTTGTATAATGATGTCCACCATGTCTCCCCCAGAGGTACTTTTAGATACTTGTGTAGACATGGGTCTCAATCCAAAAGCTCGTAATGACCATGTCTCTCATAACTAAATATTTTGACAGGAATCTCGTTTTAAGCTACAGTATTTGATTGAGAATTTTTCGATAACGCTTGTCTTATTTATTCAATTTGGGCTTATAGATAGTCAAAAATGTAGGTAGATAAGTTATGAATATAAATATTCTCACGATTGCTTCTGTAAATTTTTCGTCGATCAGTTGTCCATCTTTTTTAAGTATGAGAAGCCAAAAATGCCTCAAGACTTAATGGCTCGAAACCAGACTGCTATTCCAACTATAAAAAGTATAATAGGAGACAAACTCGATGGTATATTATATAAGAATATATAATATTGTATATGAATTTCATCTACAACAATCAACATACTTTGACTCTCAGATTAGCATACCCCTTGCGACCTAAAAAATGACTCATCTTCTACTTTTTGAGATCTTCTATTTTCTTAACTTTTTGCCTAAAAAAAATATCGTACTTGCCTTAATAGGTTAATACGTGTTGGGGGAGTCAAAAGAGTGTCGAACCGGAATAATATAGTGGGCCGGACACCAAACTATCCCAAAAGCTTAAGCTCATGGGATATAGGCCTTTTTCACTATATATATTGGACCCTATCTATCCAGTATCCGTGTGAGACTAATTTATCACATCTGACATTATAACAATCTCCTCCTTCAAGTGTAATTTGACCACATCAATTTTATTACTTTTAATCAATAACTCTTTTACTCGATCAGTTCCACCGTGTGACCCATATCAATGTGCTTTTGTCTCATTCTTTTGATTTTTTAAGAGAAACTAACATGCAACTCAATTCAGTTGCACCATCACGGTAATTTTAGTCTTAAGGGTTTGCATGATTTCGAACCTGAAACTCTAATACCATTTGTTAGGAGAGTCGAAAGAGTTTCGAGCCAGAATAATATAGTGGACAGGACACCAAACCATCCCAAAAGCTTAAATTCATGGGATATGAGTCTTTTTCACTATATATATTGGACCCTATCTATCCAATATTTTTTTAAAAAAAGAAAAGAGATAATAGATATCCGAATATCAGAGTTCTGCCAATATGCTATTAGAAGGGGTCATTGGTCCAACTCAACCGTAGACGACAGGCAAGGCCTAACAATTGCTCCTGTAGGTTCTTAAATGATATGAAATATATTCTTTTCACATTCGCTTTCCAATCTTGTTATCTCTTACCCAATATTTATATTATGGATTTCATGCAATTTCCCTCTAAGTTTATATTTGCTTGTAAAGTAAAATACTAATTTGTTAATATACATACAAATAAATAAATAGAAGAAATTCATACTATGGTAGAAATTTAATCTTGATATCTTGTTAAATCCTCTGTTTGTTTGCTTCTGGCATTACTCACCAATTAGTATAAGTCAATGGTAATTTATTATCATCTTTCACCATGATACCCAATTAAGTAGCTAATTTTGCCGAATTAGGACGGATGATTCGACTATATCTGTTGCTAATTAATTCTAACTTGTATCCCTCTGTGTCCCAAATATCAACAGGCTTGCTATGCTTGCGTTGTTTAATAGAAGTTGTGGCACTCAAATTTGAAAAAACAACATGCATAAATATAGATATGTAGCTCTCAATGTATTTGAATTTAATGAAAGAATAAATGTTCAAACCTTCTCTATGGTTCTCCACTCCATGGCATAAGAAAGGCATGCTATTTTCATTAGAATCTGAGTTTGAACTACCTCCCGACGAGACCTAAGTCTCTAACACTAGTTTCTCTATTTTTATATTGTCAAGGGCGACTTGGACAATCTCAATGTCTCGTTGGACAAACCATTTTAACTTGTAAATCAGTATAACAAAATATTTAATATATTAAAATATAACATGATTAATACAATATGATATGTACATATTAATATAAAAACATAAGAAATTTCACTAATTCTCACATTACGGCTCATTTTCGTCGGGCATAAAATCATCATCATCAGTATCAATGTCATAATCATCACTATCCCCGAAGGAGTTGTCTTCCTCGTTCATTTCAAATTCATCATTAATAGATTTATTTCCTTTATTTTTCTTTGTACACAATCATATTGAATCAAAAAAAGAAATATTAATAAGTAGACTTTCGATATCCACCCTTGTATTTTCGATGTCATATACCTCAAGTTATTAAGTGCTACATAATTTGCCATTGAGTATTCATTATATGCAACAACTGAATCCTCATCTAATATATCAACATACTCTCTAGGAGTTGTCTCCATAACTACATGTCATTCAGGTTGTACTGGATCTTTCACGTAAAACACTTGAGGAGCTGGCGAGTTAGAATATACGGCTCGTAGGAATGTCGATTGTACTTATATATCAAGTGGTTAAAATTTATCAATTTGAAACCAAACTCATCTGTCTTCATATCAACCTTATTGTCTACCGAATCACACCTAAACAATACATATTTAAGTTTGTTACTATACTAGAGCTCAATAATGTTAGTTATGACCACAAAATTTAACATCTTCAGATGTGGGGTGCATATCCTCTTATCTTGAGAACCTTCTCATTATTGCTTTTTAGATGATGCCACTATTTTACATTTTTTGGTTCATTTCATGACTTTTTGTGTGAAACCTAAATCTATTAATGAGGTACCATGAAGATCTCCTTACTTATCTAGTCCAATAGCTAACAAAGAGATCTCATTTGGTGCATGTACTGCATCATTCCTTCTTTCTAAATTAGTAACCTAGAAATACGAATCATTGATTATTTTGATATATTCTAATGCTGAATCCGTAAAAAAAGAGTATGTGATATGTGTTTACATGATCTCTGAATTATCTGGAGAATATTTCATTGTGAATTTTGTCTCTTTCAAATTTTCATTCTTTACGTCATTGATCCACCTTTATTGTCTACAGGTGTGTCATATAACATCAACAAAATATAAGCATATACCGATTAAATAAGACTAAAAATCTTATGATGAGTAGTTACAAACCATTACTTATTTGCAATATATTTTGATTATGTCAAGATTGAAAAGCATATAATAATGTGCTTAGGTCTACATAACTTTATGTAGGTAATGAATCTCATGCAATAACCCTATTAGTCATCCAATTGCAAATTTAGACTCATCCTTGTGATTCTGAGAGTATGAATAAAAATTGGTCTGAAACTCATTCAGATACATTATAAAAATATTATGTATTTTTTAGCTAAATAACCTTCTACTATTGATCCCTCTAGATAAACCCGATTCGCATATAATTTTTGAGTCTCAAAAGGTACCTAATATATATTAGATCATGAGTAAATATATGTTGTCATTTATTATTCAATGCATTTACAGAGATATTAAATATCACCTCTCTATAGGATTCATAGAGCGATATTACATAGGGCTAGTTATTGCCACCTCTTCTATCAAATGAACAGGCAGATGTACCATAACATCAAAGAATAAAGGTAGAAAAACTTGTTCTAGTTGACATAAAGCAATGACAATCCTTTGTTATAACTTGTCAAAGTCAGAACATCATCCATTTTTTTGCATATAGTTGTCTGAAGATGATATTGATTTTAATAAGTATCTTAGTTATAATTTTCAGAAGACAAGTCTTAATTGCAATTGATAATAACTATTTCATAAGTATATAACAATCATGATTTTTTAAATCAGATATCGTTAGATCATTCAAATTCATGTATCTTGAAATATTTGATCATAACCATCAAGTACTTTGACATTCTTCATAATATTGAAAAATATATCCTTCTCTTGTTTGCTCATAGTAAATGAAAAAGGGGATAGGTAAGTTTTGCTACCCTTTTTCTGTGGATGGAGTCCTTTATACCAATAACTTTCAGATCTAATCATGCATTCAGATTATCTTTTTACTTTAGCGTTTCCAATAATATCCAATAACATTGAGAAACTTTTTCTCAATATGCATAATATCAAGATTATGTTAGATTTGCACTATGCTCTAGTATGGCAAGTCAAAGAAGACATTAGCCTTTTTTCAATTGCTCTTACACCTCACTGTATCACATATAGCTCCTTCTATCTTCTTTTTTTTTTGAGTTCCCAAATCATTTACCACGCCAATTACCTCCTTCAGTATATCCTCTCCATATTACCTAGAGACAGGAAGATCTTACTCATATATTCCATTAAATGATGACTTATATTGCTAAAACTTAAAGATCTGTTGGCAAAAATTATTAATAACACATAACGACTATGTTTCAACCAATGAGAGCATGCATTCTTCGCACAAACCGAACAAGCCTTTTGTTCTTTGGTCATATAATCAAATAGATATGTATATGCAAGAAAATCGCTAATAATCCATATAAATGCTGCACACATGAAAAACACCTCCTTTCTACTAGTATCATATGTTGACACACCTGGTTCTCATGTACAAATATTAAACTTGAAATTTAAAATTTTAAGTTTTCAAACTTTTAATGTCTTTTTTGTAAAATTTTATTTAAAAATGATAAAATTTAGATGTATTTATGAATAAAAATATTCAATGATATATTTGTAAATGTATAAATAATAAATTTGTATTTTAAATTTTAAGTTTTAAAAGTTTCAATGTCTTTTTTGTAAAATTTTATTTTAAAATGATAGAATTTGGACGTTTTTATGAATGAAAATATTCAAGGGATTTGTTTGTAAATATATAAATATTAAACTTGTAATTTAAAATTTTAAGTTTTAAAACATTCATTATCTTTTTTGTAAAATTTTATTTAAAGAGAATAAAATTTAATTATTTATAAATAAAAATATTGAAGGGATCTATTTGTAAATATATAAATATTAAATTTATAATTTGAAATTTTGAATTTTAAAATCTTCAATATCTTTTTTGTAAAATTTTTTAAAAAATAATAAAGTTTAGACTATTTATTAACAAAAACAATCAAAAGATATATTTGTAAATATACAAATATTAAACTTTTAATTTGAAATTCTAAGTTTTAAAACTTTCAATGTCCTTTTTGTAAAATTATATTTTAAAAATAATAAAGTTTGAATTTATTTATAAATAAAAATATTTAAGTGATATATTTGTAAATATACAAATATTAAACTTATAATTGAAAATTTTAAGTTTTAAAACCTTCAATATTATAAAATTTTATTAAAAAGCGATAAAATTTGCACTTATTTATAGATAAAAATATTTGAGGGTATATTTGTAAACGTATGAATGTTAAACTTGTAATTTAAATTTTTATGGAGGATTCATTTGTAAAAAAATTTAGACATTAAGATCCTTCTTATAAACTTTTATTTGAAAAATATAAAAATTTAAACTTATGTACAAATAAAAAAATTTAATAAGTCTAGTTATAAATGTACAAATATATAAATTATAATTTAAAACTTAATTGAGAATTTATTTATAAATATTTGAGAAAAAGTGTGAAACATGAGAAATTAGAAATTTTAAGAAATTTAATTGTAAAATTATAAAAAAATAAAAATAAAATTTTTTGAAAATATTTTAATTAAAAAACAATCAAAAAATTATATGTAATAAATTTCAAAAGAAGAAAAGTGTAAATAAATACTGAAATCGCAAAAAAAATTTGATAAAGACGACAAATTTTGGGAAGTTATAGATAAAAAGCCCTAAATTAAAAGACTAATTTAGCATACCAACTCTACCACAAAATAAATTATTAAATTCCATGAATATATAGGATCCACGATACTTTCATCACTCAATCAGACAAACATCAGCAACTCAAGTCGATTGAAAACATTATGCCCTTCATCCTCTAGAATGGGATAAGCAGCAACTAATGCATCTTGTGATCCAATGTATAATGAGTTATAGATTTTCCAATAAACTTCCCTGACCTTCCTTGCAGGATGGAACAGACCCTGAAGGCAGTAATTTAGGATAACGGCTGCACCCAAAGCCACCCTCATCCCTTCAATAGCCTCCATCACAGCATTTATCACATGAGGAGAGGTCTCAAATATGTTTGGCCAGACATAATTGAGCAGATGAACCAAAGCATCTTCACAACCTAATCCAGCAACCCCCAAAGCCATATGCTTAACAGCAGAAGCAGCAGTCTGTCGATGAACTAGATCCCTATCCATTAAAGCATCCTCCAGGAGTGGCGTGACAGCATAGATGTAGTCCTTCCCCATTTCCCCGATATACTCAAAAAGGAAAGAGAGAGACTTCAAAACCCCATTCTGCACATTCAGCTCCGGGACACGGTATTCATTCATGAGAGCTGGCAAAACAGTGAAAGGAGAGCACGTTTCTGCCACAATGGCAATAGCAACAGTAGTGCACACACGATTCTGGCGCTCCTGCACCTTGAGGTTGTTCAGAAGTGTTGCCAGCACATCTTGTGGCCCAATAGCTTTGGCAATATAACCGAAAGTATTCACAGTTGCTCTCCTGATCCCCTTCTTGTGTGCCTTCAACATCTCGAGAAGCTCAAAACAAATCCTCATCCACTCTCTGGCAGGGACAAACTCAGCACCACGATCTGCAATCCTTCCAACAAGATCAATACAATTCTCCTGGACCTTTTCGTGTCTGTTCTTTAGGATTGGTGTTAGACGGGGAAGCAGATCCTTGATCGGAGGAGTCATTTTTGTCATACCAATGACATTAACAATAGCCTTCAGGGCTCCCAGGATAGATCCTAAGACCTCAGGATACTCTTCTCCAAGGTACTCATACAAGACAACACCCAAGTGACCCATCAGCTGTTCTTCCTGGCACTGCTTCATGACGACTGCAATCCTCGCAATAAGATCAGCTGCCTGCTGCCTAACCTTTGCACTCTTGTTGTTCAAACGCCACTTTATAGTACCACATATCTGAGGAAGGTAAGGCTTCACCCTCTGACCAAGAGAATTCACCACAGCACCAAATCCATTAAGCATAACATTAGCATCATCACTGGTCTGCTCTTGGAAGGCATACAGGATACCATCAATAAGAAGCTCTTCAAGCCGTGCATCAATGTCCGAGGCCCCAAGATTAGCAACTACTTTCTCAATGGTCTCCATCACCATCCGCCTGTAAGGCTCACTTTCATCTTTAAGATCCTCCACAATCCTTCCAACAATATCGGCCGCTCCCACCTTATTTGCTATCTCCACTGTAGTTTCCACGAGCTGCCTATAGTTCCTCCTATCAAGTGCCATCCTTCTAACCCAGAAATTTCTAAAGAACTCAGGTAGTATATCATTCCTAATGTAATCAGCTTCAACACCTTCAGTGCTCACACACTGCTTGACCACTTTCAGCACAATCTTCTTCATTTCTTCATCTGGGGATTGAAATTCACGAATGAGGATGAACATCACTTCCTTTGTGTAATAGCTTGCATAGACAGCATCCATGAGAGGGATAATGAAACCAATTGCCTTTAGGAACGCAGCCAGCACCTTCCCCCGGTGAGATCTGATACCCTTCCAGAGGGGCTTCAGAACAGAATCAAAACTTTCTATACCATAAGGTGCTGCTGCTTCAGCAAGTGCTGCAAGAGACAGAGCTGTAATCGTCCTTACCTTCTGGTTCTCATCGCTGAGACCATGCTCAATGATCTCAACAAGAGACTTCAAATGTGGCAAAACTGCACAGCCCATGAGAATAGCAATCTGCTGCACAATCTTAATACCAGTGTGCCGAGCCTGCCATGATTTCTTACTCTGACAAACAGCCTTCAAGAAGGGCAAGAGAGCAGGAATCCCCAAAGCCGAAGCCACCACACTGAAAGCCCTTGCAGTGGTGTTCCTGACATACTCGTCAATGTTATCAATATCTGGCCTCATTGCAGCAATCATTGTAGCCAAACCAGCTGCTTTGCTAAGATTGGAAATGATCTCTCGCCCTTCCACACGAGCATAGTAATCTTCATCGATCAAAAGAGGCTCAATAACCACAAGGATCTTATGGACGAAAGGCCGAACCAGCTCATCAAGCTTATACAGCACCCTATCAATGACTTTAACCAGAAGGTGGCGCTCTTGGTCCTCCAGTGTGGGCTGCATCAGCAAAGGTAGGATCTTGTTGAACAGCGGACCAGCACCAAACTCCCTGGCCTTGTCAGTGAGCTGACGAAGAGCAGTCTTCCTCTGGGGTGGCGTGCCATTCTTGACCTTAAGCAGCAACTTCATGATCTTCCGCTCCTTCTGCTCTTCTGGGTTGAGCTGCTCCTCCTCCTCCTCATTCAACAGAGACCCAAAGTACTGATAGTCCTCTGGCTTCATGAATGGCAAGCCACCAGGGGCCTCTTTGGGCACATCGAACTGCTGCCCCCGGTTCTCCTCAGGAATAGAATAAAGGGGAGTACCTAATGGCGTAGGAGTAGCCAAGAGCTTCCTCGCCGGAGTTCTTATCGGTACATAAGAAGCCGGGGGATCCAAAATCTTGTATCCTTCCTGAGGGAACATGGCATCAAGCTCTTCATCGGTGAGAGGCCGGTTCCTTTCTTCAATGTCCCTCTCCCAGCGAAGAAGGTTGTATTGCTCGGGAGTGATGGCACCAGAGAACTTAATAGCACTGGGAGTCGGGGTAGCAAGGTCAACACCACCAACAGGGGTAACGCCCGGAGTGAAAGCAGCAGAAGGGGTAGCCGCACCGGGGAGTGGGGTAGCAGCGCCCACCGCTGCTGGGGTCTCATCCCACCTAGATCGCTGCCGCTTCGGGGTTGGGGTTGCAATCCCACCATACTTGGGAGTTGCATCCCATGCCATCCCTGCCGGTGTCGCACCAGGTGTGGTGCCACCTGCGGGAGTTGCATCCGCATCAGCCAATCGTCCAGGGGTCGGAGTCTCATCCCATCGATTCCGGCGGGCAACAGATGGTGTCGCATCAGCGGCGACTCTCCCAGGAGTCGGCGTTGCATCCCATCGTCCAATACCCGGGGTTGAATCAGGAGCATCCCAATCAGAGCTGGGCTTTTGCTTCTTACCCTCAGGCTCCTGCGACTGATCCCATCTGTTCCTCCTCTTCTGTGGGGCCGGCTCTGATGCGGCGGCGGCGGCGGCGGCGGCGGCGGCCGTAGCCTCCTTTTTCTCCTCCTCCTTCTTCTTCGCAATCTCCCGCAGTACCTCCTCCTTCCGACGCTTGAGCGCTTCCTCTCGCATCACATCTGCATAGGTTCGAGTCCCCGGCTGCGGAGTTGCCTCGCCAGAGGCAAACGGATCGTTTCGTTCCGGCGAAATGATCCGGTTAAGCCGGCGTTTGCGGTAGTCGTCCTCCCGATCAGCGATGCTCGCGGGCTTCTTGAAGCCGGAGTCCTCCTCGGACCCGCGGGGGATGTCGGAGAGGGACTTGGGGCCGGTGAAGGATGCCATGCGGCGGGCGAGGTCCCGGCCGGAGGGATCGTCAGCGGCGTCATCCTCCTCTTCCGTAACGGCGATGGAACGCTCGTAGCCTTGGAAGCGGTCGGGTCCTTCGCCGCCGTAGAGGTCGGCGTCGAATGTGAGGGAGGTGAGGGAAGCCCGCTGCTCTTCCATCCTCTGCCGCTCCTCCTGTGTCTTCTTGATTTCCTCGTCCGTGGAATCCATGGCCGAAACCTGAATCAAATGAAGCTGAAATCAAAATCTGGACAGAGGAAGACATGTAAAAATTAGGGGTTTGAGGAGAGATTGGGGGATACCTTGTGAACTTGGGTTCAGATCTCGGGAAATTAGGAAGCAGCCTCGCGAGAGCGGACCAGACGAGAAGCAATGGAAGGGAGGCAGCAAAGGGGCATATATGACTTATTGCTACCGCCGAAGTCTTTGGATTGCACCGACTCCGGATGAGATCCGATCAGGGCCGCCCATAATTTGATTGGCTGTGATCCGTTGAGGTCTGCACGGTGATATGTGAAATCTGACAGGCTCGCCGTGATGGGCCTGGGCTTTAATTTTACAGGCCCACTTGGTCCATCAATCCAAGTTAGTCGCAGAATGTACATGTCACCCTGCCATGGGCCAAAGCCCAAAATCAGGATGTTCTAAATATGAAGGGAGAAAAAACCAAGCAAATTATGATTTGAGATACATTGATTAATATACTTTGATTATATTCCCACGAATATATTGATTTCAGAAAATAATTGTATGGACCAAGACTTCAAATGAAAAGAATAGTAAAGAGGAGGCAACAATAACGAAGGCAATATTACACAGTATAAAATTTCTAAAACACATACAACTTATTAGTGGTGAATAAGACCGGTTGACTATACTAATTTTACATATCTTAGAATCGGAATCGAATTTCTATTCTTAAAAAAATTAGTATCGGAATCATTCTGATTTAGGTTAAGAATTAACTTTTTTGGTTATGATTTTGAACCGGTATATTAATTTTTAAATTATTAATTTCAAAATCTTGTATTTTACATTATAATCCTATAAAAAATTAATTTTAAATACACTAACATACACATAATATAAAAAATATATTGTTTAAAATTTTACATTTTATATATATATATATATATATATATATTATGGTTCGAGTTTACCGGTTGTATCGAAATTAAAAATCAAAATCACATCGGTTTACTTTGAAAACTAATTTTTTGATAAGATTTTCAATAAGTACAATTTGGTATACAAATTTTTTGACTTTTTTGGTCAGCCCTATTTTATATTTCTGTCGTTTTTCATTAGTACTAACCGAGTGGGGTTGCTTTCAAATTAAGTGCACGCACCTTTTATTTATTCTTAATCTCATTTGTAATTACCTTTTTTAACATTTATTCAAAGTGGCAAAAGTGGATTTAAATAATTGATAGTTGAATTTCAATAATGATGGGGAATTTGACAATTCTATTCTTCCTCTTCGTCCTCTTCCTAAGAAAATTTTAAATTATTAAATTTTGATTAGGTACTAACCAAGTGGATTAGCGTAGTATAATCGAGGATAATTTACTTTTAGTTATGTTGGTATTTTTTTTCTTGCTATATTTCTGCAACTTTATCCTCAAATTGACATATTATCACAATAATGGCGATGAAGACAAAATTATTTTCTCATATTGCTATTTATAAAGTTGTATGATCGATTCATTTCTTCATGTGTCTTCTTCCTAATGGTTTGTCCAATGCTTTTTTTTTGAAATTATATGATTTTTTTAATAATCAAGTATTCTAGATACTAAGGACCAAGTTCGTTGGGTGTGTTGATGAGCAGCGATTCGCAATCATATAGCTCATATGTTTCAATTATGTATACATATTTTTTTAAATTTGGTTTTATTGTTTACTTTTCTTATTCAGATTTTTCTCTTTAAAGAGAAATCACAATATTCTAATGAGTTAAGAGTCCCATTGGACTTATTTCTCTTATGACAAACACGGAATTGAACTTAAAATCTATTTCTTATTTAGAATTTTAGAATTTTAAAATTTTAAATTTTAAAAAAAATCTAGGATTTGCTATCTATCTATATCTGATTGTTTTGGACTTTAGAGACCTGCTAGATTTTTATGTTTGTGTGGAGAAATCTATGGCTCAATTACCAGGGAGCTTCCTCCATCCTTTATCTCTGTTAGATCTAGTTATAAAGGTTTAATCACTATCCACTCACCCCATTCTTCTTATGTGTTTTTTGCTTCTGATCCTTTGATTAGTATTCCTCCAAAAATGTTTGATTTGATGGTTGTAGTTTAATATTAAATTTAGATATGAATTTTCTTATTATCAATAAATCACAAATACTATAATTAAGAAGAGGCAATAATAAAATAGGTAATATTACATAGTATAAAAACTCTAAAACCGAAGGTACCAATCCTTACATTTGTCACACCTTGAACTAAAAATTTGGGGAGTTAGTACGTGACAATACTATATGTTTATGAGGCCGACGTCCCACAAACCTTCATAGAC
This sequence comes from Trichopus zeylanicus subsp. travancoricus, assembly GCA_005019695.1. NCBI lineage: Eukaryota > Viridiplantae > Streptophyta > Magnoliopsida > Dioscoreales > Dioscoreaceae > Trichopus > Trichopus zeylanicus. Next base: position 126,152 of record RXID01014290.1, on the reverse strand, counting down.
ATACAACCAGATATTTAAACATACTTAACAAGAATAATATTTCATAATTAAAATTAATAATTTCTCAAAATACAAAAGAGGAAATCTTAAATTTGAAACTTACAATTTTACATAAATCTTAATTGAATTAAAATACAACACTTCTAATTGACTAGTAAAGCTCACTTTGTTAGACTCTTAATGCTGAATAAACTTTAATTTGCAAATAAATTTGCATTCATGAGAGTAAATATTAAATTCAAAATTTATAAATTTACATAAATATTAATTAAACTAAAATCCAACACTTCTAATTAACTAGTAAAGCTCACTTGGTTAGACTCTTAATACTAACTAAACTTTAATACAGGTAAATGAGTCATATGTATTAAAATATACATATAATTTATATTCTAAAGACTAAATTTCATACATTTTTCAAAATCATATAATCATAAAATATAGGATAATCAAAACATGATATATTGGACCATATAACATAATTATCTTATCAAATTTAGAACTTTGAAATATAGTAACTTTTTTTATTCAAAATATATTTTAGTCTTCAATATCAATTACGGTTATATACTTAATCCAGTGACACGGATCACATATACAATATATGAAATTAGGTTATATCACAAGATACCACACTTAACCATAAAATCTTTCTCTGGTCTTATATTATTTTATAACAAAATAAATAATTATAACTTAGTTTTATAAGTTTTCAGAAATAAAATTTTATTTTGATTTCAAAATACGCACAATATTGATAATATATTTAACAAATTATTTACCATATAATACACTATTATCGAAATATTAAAATATAAACTAGGTATATACTAATATAAAATAGAGTGATTCATTTACTTATAAATTATGATAGATGTAAAATATTTTTTTCATGTGTTGTTCCTCTCTTTATTTTGAGGTGCACAAGATTAGATGGCTCTACAATTGTTGATGGATATGTTAGCACATGGGTTTCATCGCGGACTTAAATACATCATATATTGTGTATTGTATGTTTATGTTGTCATTGAAACTCAATAAATAATGTGTTGTTAATTGAAATCTTCCTTGAAGGAAGATTTTCTATGTAATTTGTGTGATGCTTATCATATTAATCTTCTGCGTCGTCTGCGCGTCAGCATTCAATGTTTTGTATAAATCTTCTCAATGGATATTATGCATGTGCTCGGCTACTATGAATACGATTAAAATGATTTCTTCTGATTACAAATCTCCGAAAAATATTTCTAAAGATGCGCTCCATCTCTGGTTCAAGAAAACAATTAAAAATTAAACTATTCGTATATTGCAGTCCGTACATTTCCGATGCTCCTTTATAATAAATTAGACGTGAAAAACTTGGGACCAATTGAGAAAATGGAGCCCCGAATTGGTTCCTCGCTAGGGGCAATGGTACACAAATTTTTGCATATAACCCCTCATCATATTTACCAGTTACTCTGTTCTCGAAATTACATATAAACCCCACATCATACGTTTTAATAAATGTCGCGTGTTGTTTCGGTTCGGGGGGGCATGCGTAAGAAACCCTTGCTTAAGAATTTTTTAGATTCCCCCTATAATTTGTCTTTTTCTCAATTTCTATGTCGGGCAGTAGTCTGTTCGAAACCAGAGCCGCAAGCTTGTAACGAAAGTACATATTTACACGGGCAAACAATAGGGGTGTTTATGCAAAATCTGACTGCACAGATGTAAATATTGATTTTCCCTCCGCGGAAAAAAAAGGAAAGAAACACCCAGACACTCGACTAACCCATAGAGCTGTGCCCTATTCAGTTTGAATTGAATTCAAACCGAATAATTAATTTAATTTAGATTATTTAATTTTTTATTCGATTCGGTATTTAAAATTAAAAATTTTGATCTTTAATTTCGCTTTTTAATTTTAAAAAAAATCATAAAAATTAAATCGAACCTAATTACATATATAATTATTTATAATTTTTGTAATTTCCGGAATCACCGACCCTCTCTTTTTCTCAAAATATTTACCTACATCCTCTAATTGTTATTTAATCAAATTTTTTCCTAAAAATTTCGATTTTACTCTCGATTATTTTATAACCAAACCCCTAAAAACTTGTTTTTTTTTATTATTTAATACTCCGAAATTCGATTTTCTTGTCAAAAACATCCCGAAATTATTCCGATTTACAGAAAAATTTTCGAAATTCAGATTTTTGTAAATACCACTAAATTATTCCGATTTACAGAAAAGTCTTCGAAATTATTGTGACGGCGGCAACGGCGGCAGCGTGCGGGCGGCGGCGCACGGAGGCCGATGGCGGGAGCGGAGGTTGAGGCCGGCTTGCCAGCGCGCCGACACGCGGGCGCGGACGGCCAAGGCCAAGGCCGTCCTCCCCCGCGTGCCGAAGACGGAGGCCGAGGTCTGCGTGCCGGCATGCAGGCGCGGATGGCCTCGGCACGCGGGACGAAGGCCGAGGTCGGCCCGCCGGCAGCGGGCGCGAACGGCCTCGGCCTCCGCTTCCACCGCTGGCCTCCGGCATCGCCGCTCGCATGCCGCCACCCTTGCCACCGTCGCAATAATTTCGGGGTGGTATTTACAAAAATCCGAATTTCAGAGATTTTTCTGTAAATCGAAATAATTTCGGGGTGGTATTTACAAAAATCCGAATTTCGGGGTGTTAAATAATAAAAAATAAATTTTTATGGGTTTAATTGTAAAATAATCAAGGGTAAAATCGGAATTTTTTTAAGAAAATTTTGATTAAATAATAATGAGGGAGGTATAGGTAAATATTTTGAGAAAAAAAAAGCGTGAGTAATTCTAAAAATTATAAGCGATTATAAGTAATTAAGACTAATTATAAAAAATTATAAGTAATTATTTCTTTTATTTGTTGGCCCATTGAGGTGAATTTTGGCCTTAAACACGAAGATCCTACTTATCCAACGAAAGAAACGCACGTGAGTACTCTCACCTCCGCCTTCTTTCTCTTCCCGGAGCGACACTACGTGCCGTGGGGGGTGGGGGGTGGGGGTGGGGACCCTTGAATCCGGTCCTATCTTACTTATCCAGATTTTTTTTCAAGAGAAATCAACAGATTCTAACGAGTCAGATTTATCTCTCTTATATTAAATACCGAATTAAACTTAAGATCTATTTTTTTATCTAAAATTTTAAAATTTTAAAATTCCAAAAAATTTAATATTTGTTGTCTATTTATATCTGATTGTTTTGGACTCTACAGAGTCTTTAAGTTTGTGTGGAGTTAACTAGGAAACTTCTCGCATCCTTTCTTCTCCGTTAGATCCAATCATACAGGTTAGATCGTTAGTTGCCCTCAATTTTCTTTTAAGTTTCTGATTTGATGTTTGTAGTTCAATATAAAATTTAGAGATAATTTTTTTTTATCATCGTTACATCACAAATATTATAATTTTTGTTAGTTTAAAACAATATCATCGCAAGTTCAGTAAAATAAATATTAAATTTTAAAAGATGAATTTATTTCTTCATCTGTCTTCTTTCAAATTGTCTGTCCAATGCCTTTTTTTGGAAATTAAATGATTTTTTAAATATTGATTTCTACCGGCCACGCCTTGCTGGCTGATCTTCCAATTTGGAAAAATCCAAAAAAAAAAGAAAAGAAAAGAACTGTATTGCGCGATACCATGGATCATCAACCTCTTTCTCGCGTCAACAATTAAATTTAAAAAAAAAAAAAAAAAAAAAAAAGATTGACGTCCGTGCCCATTGTTGTTAGCTGATTAAATTAGCATGTGTTTTCTTTGTTGTATTGTGCCAGTGTTCCCTTCAACATGACACTTGGCCTTTAAAGGGCCTGGCACCGATACCACATCCTTCACCAGTTGGCACTGCGCCTCTGATGTAGCAAACCTGCCCTTGACCAACTTTCCTCGTATTTTCCTCTTTTCCTCCTCTCCTCCTCTTCCTTGGCTCTTCAATTCCACCCTTAGAGAGAGGAACAGAGAGTAGCAACTTCAAGGATATCCATCTCTTCGTCTTTCTTCTTCTTGGTGCGAGAAATCAGGCAAACTAATTTTCTATTTGATTGAATATATTTCTGTTCTTCTTTGCAAATAAGTACATCGATTCAGCGTGGCTTTGGGAAGATGGAAGGGACTAATTTATGGTTCTTTTTTTCTTGCTTTTGAGATGTAGAAAGAAGATAAATGGGGAAAACTGGGGGCGAGAAGGAGAGGGAAGCCCAGTACCAGAAAAGCTACTTTGATGTGCTTGGGCTGTGCTGCTCCTCAGAGGTCCCTTTGATTGAGAAGATCTTGAATTCCTTGGACGGCATCCAGAAAGTGTCAGTAGTTGTTCCATCCAAGACTGTGATTGTGGTGCATGATAGCCTTATTATCTCCCAGCTACAGATTGGTAAGGTTTTCTTACATGTTATCATTTATCCAGAAATAGTACATGAAGCACATTGATAGCTGTTAGAGATATTGCAAAAGCGTACAACTCTGATAATCTTGCAAGAAGAAGAAAATGGCAACCAATTTTACTTTCAAACAATACTTTTGCAGCTTTATACGTTGCTTCATCAACCAGAAAAGTACCCTTTAATGAAGTTGATAGATCTATATAGCTTTAATTAAGACTTTTATCCTTCCACTAACAGGATAGCCAACATATGACCAACTAATCACATAATGTCAAGTGCAAGCTACTGTCTTTAGTTCTAATTTTTGAAGAGTAGTATTTAACTGATGAAAATTTACTGTTTCTGTTCAATCAGTGAAAGCTCTGAACCAAGCAAGACTTGAGGCAAGTATCCAAACATATGGGACTAGTAAGATTGTCACCAGTTGGCCAAGCCCATACATTATGGCTTGTGGGGGATTGCTTCTGGTTTCCACGTTCAAACCGTTCTTCCATCCACTAAAGTGGTTGGCTGTTGCTGCTGTTGGAGTGGGTATCCTACCGATTCTGCTCAGAAGCTTTGCAGCAATCCGGAGGTTCACTTTGGACATCAACATTCTGATGGTGATTGCAGGTACATCCAATGCCCTGTGTTCATGCCAAATGTATCTCCGACACCGAAAAGTTAATGAATGTCAAAGTGAAATTTTTGGTCATGAACAAAACATAAATGTTTTACCATAACCTGCCATACTCTTTGGAATAGAAGATGAATTGGGCTAAGAAATTGCTGAGAAATTACATGCTTTGTGACATTGTGGCATCTCTTGTCTATTTTGACAGTGGCTGGTGCAATTGCCATGAGGGATTACACAGAAGCAGGTTTCATAGTCTTCCTCTTCACAATTGCTGAGTGGCTCGAATCAATGGCTGGCCGCAAGGTCTTTTTCTAAACTTTTCTCCATTGAAGTGTGTCCTTTCATCTTTTAATTTGTGTGATGTAATGGTGGACCAACCAATACCATAACTCCACATCCTGGCCATTTAAATGGAATAGATAATGTGCCCACTTTTCCTAGGCATGGGTCATTCTTGCAATATGGGGAATATTTGTCTAATGCTGAGTTCAAATAGATGGCCTATAGAAGTCAGGTGAATCAAATCCATGGATTTTAGGTCCGAGCATGTTGCAAGAGATTAAAAATCTAGCCCCACCATGAGAACATATAACAAAGCTAGAGGATAGATCTCTTTATAACTTTTCAATGCTCATGATCACCTTTTGCAGTAGGTTTGAATAACCAAAACAAGTTTTGTGACAGAAATTAGTGAATTGACCGTGCAGGCAACAGCTGGTATGTCAGCATTAATGAACATGGCTCCTCAGAAGGCTACTCTGGCAGAAACAGGAGAAGTTGTTGATGCTCAAGATGTGCAAATCAACACAATTCTTGCAGTAAAGGCTGGAGAAGTGATTCCAATAGATGGAGTGGTAATTGAGGGCCATAGTGAGGTTGACGAGAGAACCCTCACTGGTGAGTCCTATCCAGTTCCCAAGCAAGCTGATTCGCATGTATGGGCCGGTACACTAAACATAGATGGTACAATACTTCTGTCCTTATCTAGACAAGATCTCTTAAATATCAGTTTGCCAAATTCCAATTATAAAACCACGCAAGGATTGCAGGTTATATCAGTGTGAGGACAACTGCTTTAGCTGAGAACTCGGCAGTCGCTAAAATGGCAAGACTGGTGGAAGAAGCTCAGAGTAGCAGGTCAAAAACACAGAGATTGATAGATTCCTGTGCCAAGTACTACACACCAGGTCAGTAACTTTGTTGAAGAAGATATGAAAGATATTAACAGTAACCAGCCAAACATGTATAATTGTCGAGATTAGGGGATCACACAAATTGACGTAACATTATCTAATGGCATGTACTCATATTTATCAATGCGCTTTTGCAGCGGTGGTGATCCAAGCAGCAGGGGTCGCAGTGATTCCTTTGCTAGTGGGAGTCCATAATCAAAAGCATTGGTTCAAATTAGCATTAGTTCTCCTGGTGAGTGCATGCCCATGTGCGTTGGTGCTGTCGACTCCAGTAGCGACCTTCTGTGCACTTCTCAAGGCAGCCAGAAAAGGACTTCTCATTAAAGGAGGTGATGTTCTTGAAGCACTGTCAAGTATTAGAGTTGTGGCTTTTGACAAGACGGGGACTATCACTAGGGGAGAGTTCACCATTATTGAGTTCAGGCCAGTCAACAGCATTGTCACCATGGAGAAGCTTCTATACTGGTGAGATACTCTCTTTATTTTATTTTGAAAAATTATTGAGGTGAATTTGGGTAGAATCAAAAGTTAAATTTCTGTTGTGCATTTGACCTGTTTATGTATATTTTACAAATGATCATGCTCCATAGGACATACAAAACAAGCAACTAGATTTGACCTGTTTATGTATATTTTACTAGTCACTAGATCCACTAAATTCTCAATTAGAGACAGGTATGCAGAGGCACCCACATAACTTCCATGTACCCTGATCGTCAAAAGATAAAGTCTATCTGAATGAAATAAGATCAAACTATCTTATGAAAATTAAAAAAAAAAGCCATTTAAAGCTAATCAGCTAACCTTTTACGACAAGAACTGTGAAGTCCAGAGAATAAAATGGAGAAGCAGATTTCCCCAGCAACTGGTGTTAAGAGATGTATCATAAAATATATGTGGTACTGAGCTCCTATCATTTCTTCCATCAATTCCCTGCCCTTCTAGCCATTTCAGTTCTGTAACTAGATTCTGGGATACATGGGAATTACATCAGAGGATATCTTGCAGGGTTTCAAGCATTGAGAGCAAATCAAGTCACCCAATGGCATCTGCACTGGTTGATTATGCTCGGTGGAAATCTGTCGAACCGGAACCAGAAAAAGTGACTGAGTTTCAAATCCTTGCAGGAGAAGGAATTCATGGAAAGATTGATGGAAGAAGCATTTATATTGGAAACAAACGAATAGCAACAAGAGCAGGTTGTCAAACAGGTGGGATACACAAGGAGTGCTCCAAATAATTATTTAATAGCATAAACTTCATGATGACAGGCATATTCAAGACGGTTTCTTTGCTTATACAGCATTGTGAAAGTATTTTACGGGCAATTCATCATCACAAACTCCTTGCTTGCAATTAGGAAGATCCAACATGTATTCATCTTCTTAACTTGACTCAAAGCAGATGACAAGTTTTTGTCCATTAATTTTCAGTTCCATCAATGGAGGATGTCGAGGAAGGAGTTACAGTTGGGTTTGTGTTCTCAATTGAAGTGCCAATTGGAATATTCACCCTCTCTGACACCTGCAGGACAGGAGCAGCAGAAGCAATCAAGGAATTGAAGTCCTTGGGTATCAAAACTGCTATGCTTACAGGAGACAGTACTGCAGCAGCCATGCATGCACAAAATCAGGTAGATGTTTGATATGTGTATTTATACATTATTTAGTGCAATGATTACTAGTTCATGGTCACCAATGAGGATAGAGAGATGGTATGAAAATTTTGCAAGCAGATAACTATGATTAGTGAAAGCCTTTTTAACTCTTACAATTAGAGGTCATGTTTGCAAATATTAAAAGGAAGCTATGCCGAGGAATCTTGTGATACTGATTATAACATTCGGTTGCTTGATTTGATAGCTTGGGAATGCAATAGAAATGGTGCACGCTGAGCTCTTACCAGAGGACAAAGTGCGGCTAGTAGAAGGCCTCAAGACCGGAGAAGGGCCAACTGCCATGGTTGGAGATGGAATGAATGATGCACCTGCATTGGCCATGGCAAATGTGGGAATCTCAATGGGCATATCAGGTTCAGCAGTAGCGATGGAAACTAGTCATATAACACTCATGTCAAATGATGTCAGCAAGATCCCAAAAGCCATTCAACTAGCCAGGAGGACACATCGGAAGATCATACTGAACATTCTCTTCTCGGTGGTTACTAAGGTTGCCATCCTTGTGCTGTCCTTTGCAGGCCATCCGCTCCTCTGGGCAGCTGTCCTAGCTGATGTAGGTACATGCCTGTTGGTGATCCTTAATAGCATGACACTGCTTAGAACAAAAAAACCAAAAGCAAAGAAATGCTGCAGCTCAGGAAACAAATCAAAAGCATCCTGTGAGAATGGGACAGGTTGCCATGACCGTGCCGAGGGACATGAACATGGCTGTAGTGGGCATGAGAAGGCACAAGAACACACCTGCAATGGGCACACTCACGAACATGACCACCATGACCACCATGACCACGGATGCCATGACAATGGGAAGGCGCATTCACACAGCTGTCACCATGACAAGGCACACAACCATGGCTGTCATGACCATGACAAGGCACATAACCATGGCTGTCATGACCATGGCAAGGAACACATACATAGCTGTCACAATAAAAAGGCACATGAACATGATCGTTGTGAAAATCACAAGGCTGCTGCAAATGACTGTTGCAACCATGAAAAGGCACATGAAAATGGATGTCAAGACAACAGGGAGGCACATACCCATGATTGTCATGAACATGGGAAAGTACATGACCATGGTTGCCATGAACATGGAAAATCACATGGCTGCCATGACCTAGTAAAGATGCATGAGAATGGATGTCACAACCATGGGGATGTACACAAATACGACTGTCAGAGCCATGATGTACACTGCCATGACCACAAAAACGAAGAAGAGTGCACACACGAACACTTGATCAACATTAATTGTGGAGAGAGGCAGCAAGATTCCAACTCACTTGGAGAAAATTCAGGAAACCACATTATAAGTCACTGCAAAGATGTGATGGAGGATGGTAATACTGACGCAGCAACATTTGGGGATCCACTGGCCAGTAATGCTGCAGGTGCCTGTTCAGAAAAGAAATACAGAAACAATGAGATCAGTGAATGCTGTACAAGAAGAAGGAAGGAATGTGGAAGGACAGATGGTTGCTCAACCTCAGTTGGCATCAGGAGAAGAACTGGTGGGTGCTGTAGGAGCTACAGGATGGAATGTGGTAAGAGACATGCCTGTTGTGGAGGTGCAGTAGTACAATTACCTGAGATTATTATACAATAGGATTCAACAGCAAGGAAGAAGAAAGTGGGAAAGGAAGAAAAGTAAGAATCAATAGTAGCCATCAACTTTTGCATTCTGCTTCCCAAGCATATCAAAAGGGGATGAGGAGGTTCTGACTGGAGAAGCGTCTCGCGACACCTTAGAGAAATATAGCTTATAGTTTAGGAAAGTTGTTTCTACTTTCTAATTTGTGCAATTACATATATCATAATATTATTAGCTCGAAATAAAACATTTATCATTATGCTTTTAGTTAAATTGTTTTCTTTGAAGCAATCACATCATTGTAATCATCACATCACAATTGACACAGCATCGCAGAGGAATTGGAAAACTGCACTCAATGTGCAAAACCATCAGAATATCTCACATGCACAGAAATTCCTACAGGTGGATTTTGATTATCCCGAACTGGGTTGATGCATTCAAAAGAAATGTTTAAAAACAGAAAGTTCTTACTTTCTGAAGAGGACTTACCCATCAATCAGTCATTTACGGCCATCAGAAAGCCAGTAACTTCATAAGCAGATAACATCCTCAAACTAGTGAAAATCAGCTGTGTGCTTGAGTGCAGTGAAAAAGGAGTTGTCATGTGATAAAGCAGAATTTACCTGCAGATGATATTCAAGAACATTTACAATGGAAACTTTCCATCTCAGAGTTTAGATTCGGTATGGCTGTTCATTTCCAAGAGAATTTCTGGCCAGTGGTAACCAGCATTATTCATTAGATCACAAAGCCATAGCAAAGGGCAAAGGTCATATAAATTTTATAATGTAGATTGTAACACAGATCAACTTGGAAGCATTGAGGTCAAACATATACCTTGTGTTGACACAATGGACTTTCAAATATAGTTTGACAGAATCTGGTTCCCGTCTCTGAAAACCCCAGGAATTCTAAAGCTAGTGTGCTTTCCCAACTTTTGAAGCAGACAGGAATCAGTCCAGGAAGAAGATAGGATCCAACCACTTCCTAGTGGCAACTCACTCAACCCCTCTGTAAGAGCAGATCCAACTTAATGAAGGGGACATTCTAACATTAATGCAGCATGGGTAAAAGTTATACAATACAGATGGTAAAACCACAGCCAAGATAAATCTAACCATGTTTTGCAGATCCAAAGTGCTAGCAACAAGAAAACAATTAGTATATTGCGATAGTCTATAGCTCTTTTCCCAAAACAAGTCATTTGCATATTCTCTTAGATATGGCATCGAAACAGTCCAGTCCTTCCACACATGAAAAACCTAGATATTGGAGGCTTCTTCATATTCATTATTGCCTCCCAGTATCTACTGTCACCTCTTGCTTCCCACTATATTATTGTTCAGATATCATTCTCATGAAAAAGTATACACTTAGAAGAATAGCCCCAGGGCTGGAGGACTTATTTAAGAGAGTGACCCAGTGGAAGTTGATATACTTTAACTAACAGCAACCTGCAAAAGTGATTCAGAGACATTTCGGCAGCCTAAATAAAAAGGGCATGTGAAATTAATTACTAGCCAGATTACAAAATTTTACACCAGCTCCCTTATTAGCACAATACATAGTCATCCATCAACAATTTATAGAACAAGGAGAAGAAAAATACCCATGAACCTAGAAGATTAAGATAATTTTCTGTCTTTGTTATTTCTCAAAATCCTAGTAGAATGCAATTACAAGCTTATGCTGCTGCAAAGACCTCTATGTTTTGCATGATTGTTGCATAATACATGAACCCAAACCCATCAGGAAATGGAAGATAATGCTTGGGACAGGGATCTGAAACAGCTCAGATGTAAGAAAATATCGCAAGTCACACATAATGTCTCTGGAAACAACCACATGGATTTCAAACAAAAAAGGTAGAGCAGAAAAATCCAACACTCTTCTCCAGCATGGTTGCCTTTGTAGAAAGTCAATCATTCTGGATGCCATGCCAAGATCAGGTGCCAAATATGAGCATCGCTGCCCTCAAATTGAGATTCTATTCCTAGAACAATTGAACAAAAAATTCAGAAGAAACTACTCCACATGAAAAACATACCCTGGACAAACATAACCCACTTTTTTTATCTCGTTCGGTCGTTCCATAAATAGAAATGTGTGTCAGACATCTACTTTTAAACCCACAGCTATTGAAAATCCACCACCCAAAGAGAAAAGGGTTAAATAACAAAGTGGCACTACTTTGCAAATTGCAGCATGCCTTTCATGTAGCGCAATTTGCAAAAGAAAATATTAGAAAATGCAAACAGCATCTTGATGATTCTCCAAAGTCAACCAATGATAAAAGTTTATGAAAACTAGAATCTACTAGCCTGGCCTATATATAGGAAATCTTCATAATTAAATATGCAAGCAAAAACAATAGTGAGAGATAAGTGGAGAGAGTAGGCTGAAGTATAGACATATAATTCATTGAAGAGGCTTACATGAAGAGGCAGAGAGAGTAATGCAGCGAAGGATGACTTCCCAGCACTTGCATAAAGGAGAAATCATAGGTAGTTCATCGGCAAATTGTCCTTGGCTATACATTTGGCTTTCTTCCTCTCATGCAAGGCTCTTGCATGACATTTAAAACTGAGAGATTAGTGTTGAGAGAGTAGGGTGCCAGTATAGACAGATATAATCATTGAAGAGGCTTACATGAAGAGGCAGAGAGAGGAATGCAGCCAAGGATGACTTGCCAACACTAGACTAAAAGAGAAATCATTGGTAGCAGTTTGTCTGCAAGTTGTCCATGCTATGTATTTGGCTCCCCTCCTCTCATTCAAGGCTCTTGTCTGGCACTAACTATGCCTGCAGCAAGTACTTGAAAAGAGGTGGGACGTATTAGGTGATAGAGTAGTGTACCTGTATCCTAGCAGCATCCATTGCTGAGCCTTACATGAATAAGTAGAGAGTTGAATGCAGCCAAGGATGACTTGCCGGCATTTGCTGTAAGGGGTCACTCAAATGAAAATTGTTGGCAAGTTGCTCTGGGCTACATCCGTCTTTCTTCTTCACATGCAAGGCTCTTGCATGACACAACCTATGAACTGCTCAAGAAACAAGGTATGAAAGTTGAGAGGGCAATCTGTACCCCATAAAAATTCATTGGAGGCCCTTGCACGAAGAGAAAAAGAGAATGAAGCCAAGGATGACTTGCCAGCATTTGCTCAAATGAGATACTCAGAGCTGCAAATTGTTGGTAAGTTGTTCTTGGCTATATTTGACTATTCTCTTCTCATGCAAGCCCCTCACAACATGCAGAAATGCCTACATCTTACATTGAGAATATTTAGGGGAAGTAGTTGTAATACCTGAGAAAGCAGGACATCTTGAAAGCATCAGTGCTGGAAAGTGGTGGAAAGTAAAATGCAATCAAGGAGGACATTCCAGAAAAGCATACTGATTAGAAATTGTCAGCGTGTTGTACTACATTCAGCTCCAAAATTCAGCTTAAATGACTATTTATGTTTCAAATTATACAGAATCACATCCTAAGATTCTTTTGAAGGTCTTGCAGTTGTCTTTTGCAACTTCTTTCTTAAAATCTTACCAAAAGAAATTTCCAAAAAATGTTTGGAATAAGAATTCTCAAAATTCTTTTTCTCCCAACATCTGATTCTAAACATTATGTTAGACAACTAAGATGCCCCATAAGGAACCATGTGTTGGTTCACTTTTTTTCACAAAACCCACCAAGGCCTTTCAAAAGCAAACAATGATTCAGCCAATTATTTACTTGGCAATAAATTAGCTCCTAATGTCAACAGCTCAAGCTTTGATGTTTGGGCACCAACATGGTTTATAATCTTCAATCTCATGGCTCTAAGTTATCTTACTATCAAAATACCTGCTAAAACTGCCGCTACTCTCATTCAACAACAGTGCTAAGGAAATTCTGAAGTGGAAAATCCAGTCCCTGACTTCCCACAGGAAGATAGTCTCTGCAGCTTCTTAATCCTTACACATCAAATTAATTTCTCTATTCTATAAAGAAATGAACTTTATGTGGATAACCCTCCCTTGTATCTAAAGGTCAGTCAACTATCAGGATGCCACAAGGTCGAATCAGATACAACCTACTGGTCCACATGGCCATCTCTTTAACAGCATTACGCAACTTTGGAATCGATCAATGGCTTGTGAATTGGAGAATTTATGCAGTCACAAACATAAGAAGTACTAGTCATTTGCAGATGATCCCAATGTGCTAAAGCTTGGATCCTTCTATGGTAACAACAAGCAGGATCCAGGGTCATGAACTACCCCACACAACAAACAGAATTCAGTCATTTGTAGAAGCTTGGATTTGTACGAACCCTTGCATATTATCTTGACATCCCAAGGGTACAGAACTGTTAATGATTTGAGATATGAAATCGCCCAATCCTGACCATTCATCATCAAAATCAAAGACAGAGAAGCATTTGATCGCAAAATTGATAAAATCACTGGGATTCAGAAATCTAGCTTCAAATACATTAAAAATCTGATACAAACAGGACGAACCAGAAGGATTTGAGAGGAACAAGCGATCTATACCTGGATTCCAAGCCTGGTAAGAGAGATTCGTCTGAGATCCCTTCTTCTTTGCTGCAAATCGCGATGAAAATGAGCAAGTGGGAATGTTGATAGAACATCCCATGACGAGGTCTCGATTTCGCGCCAGGTATTCGCGGGTTACATCCAACGAAGAGGGTTCACGAATTGGAAGGAGGCTAGCACAGAATTTTGCAAAAATACCCATCCTTTTTGTTGAAATTGCAACCAACGAGCAAAAGGCAAACTACACGATCCCAAGTAGCTAATAGCAAATTAATGCTTAACATACAAAGATGGATTGTTTATCTTATATTTATCATAAAAAAAAGAACAAAACAAAAACAAAAACAAGCTATCAATTACATAAGCTCAATGCACAGTTCAGTAGTGAAGCCAACAGTTCTCCAAATCCATGCAAGAATCCATGTTCTGGAACCTCACAGCATTGTTGGCTCCAGGATTCATGGCTGTGCTGAAGCCTGCTACTACTGCATTGCCTGCAGACATGTAGTTACGATGCACCGACTGAGTTGGAGGCTGCGGCGGCGGCAATGAAGGTGGGGCTCCAAGGTTTAAATTAAGCCCAGAAAGAGCGAAGCCGCCGGGGAAGTTGAACTGATGCTGCATTGGCGAGGTCAATGGAACCGGCCCGCCACCCCTTGTCAATCTCGCCGTGAACTCCGAGAGCTCCGCAGGGTTGAGGTAACTCCGGGCGAAGCCCAGGTGGTAGGGGTCAGCTTGGACCATGGAAACTGGCACGAAGCCCTGCGACACATCGAGGCTGTAGGGATTGGTCGATCGGGGCTGCCCGGAGACGTACTTTTTCCCGGCGGAGCTCTTCATGAAGACGCGGCACACCACCCATTCATCCTGCATGCTTAGGAGCCCATAATCAATTCCATTGAATCTATGGTGCGCTTGGAATTTTTTGTCATTATTCCTAATCAAGATATATATACACCTTGTTGGGTTTCAAAGGTGGATTGGATTGCAAGCGGTATTCATGCATGACCCAGTTGGTCTTCTCGCCTCTTGGAGCTCTTCCTTTGTAGAATACCAGCGTCTTCTTCATCCCAACGAGCTCTGAAGTGTTGCTGTTGAAGATCTCTTTGTCTTTTCCCGTCGTCTTCCAGTAGCCGGCGACGGTGGCTCGGTTAGTTCGCACTCCTGTCGGGTACTTTCGGTCTCTCAGGCTGAAGAAGTACCACTCTTTCTCACCCATCTTTGCCTTCCCTGCCAAATAAGAAACATCTCATAAGCTTAATTTGCTTGGTTTGAGAAATCTTCGGATAAGTTAAAGGTGCAAGAAAAGCTAATCTAATCTAGATGTTGATTCCTTAGAATTAATAAGCCATCACTAAATTCAAATAGAGAAAAAAATATAACATAATTAAAACTATATGAATGAAACCTTCAAGTCAACCTAGTTTTCATTTCATTACCATCATCATCCTTCTCCATGCATATTAATTACTTTGTTAACAAACAGAAATCTATAAATGAAACATGATATAAGTTTGTAATCTGTGTTGATAATCAGAAAATAAGTTGAATGACACAAGTTTCAGTCAAATCCGTGCTCCTCATTCTTTTGGGGCCACCATATAATTGAATTCATAGTTTTATCAAGCTTCATCTCCAATTATTGGAGTCATTATGCAACAAAGATCACCAAAAGCAAGTTCTGTTGGCGTTTTAAAGGTTAAATCACCGTCAAACACTTCTCTTGAAAAAGAAACAGATCAAAGCACAGCTAAATCGAAGAATGAAGAAGCACAGTATGGTGCAGTCATCCGCCATGCATGCATACAGCACATCTCAAAAAATTACCAGGTAGATCCCATGGCTCGCACTTGTTGAGATCAACATCAGCAATCGCCCTCGGGGCGAATCCAGGCTCGGTGATCTTGTGATTTAGATAATAAGCAACAAGCTCTTCATCAGAGGGATGGAACCTGAATCCAGGAGGCAGTGTCTCCTCCTTGGTCCCTCCTTCTATCTCTTTTTTTCCAGCCATTATTTATCTCTAACAGCTAGCTTCAAAAGCTCTTGCTCCTTGAAACCCTAATTCCTATCTTACACACCAGATCTAGGTTTTGATACGGGGGAGAATGTGAAGAAGCTTGAGATTTAAGCTTCCTGGTGAGGTGAGAGAGAGTGTACTGGTGAAGCTCGTACCAAATAAAGGTCTTCACTCACAAGATGGCTAGTGACGTTTTAGTGTTTGCTTGTTGATAGCGCTGTTAATGATATAATTTAAGGGCGATTAATAGTTGTTTCCCGCTTGTCCTTTTAGGTTTACAACAAAACAAATGTTTTCATGTTTAATTTTGCTGCAAATTCCAGTACCATATATATGTCATCGGATCATATGTTCATGTGGTTCTTCCTTCCCAAGATGTTTTATGTTGCTATCAAATCAGTATAGCAAGGTAGTCAAAACGCAAAGCAACCTCATTCCAAAGTAAATGAGAAAAACGCATTGAAGTCTGGACAAAATATTAAGTCACGGTAATCAAAATCAAATTCAAATTTAAGATTAGAATTAAAATATGAAAAAAAATAGTCTAGTCAAATTTTTAGTATCTGAATCTTAATTTGATTAGTAAAGAATTTAAATTTTTTAAAATATTTATGCACTTAGATTTATTATTTATTAAAATTTGATGAATAAACGTAATGGTAGTATAGTAATTTAATTTTTTTTAAGTAAAGTAAAAATAGCCTGGTTATCTTTTCAGTATTTGGATGATAAAATGGTCAGAATTAAATGATCCTGATACTGATTTTGGACAAAACACACCCTAAATATATTTAGTAATTTAGGCAACAAAGCAGAAGACCATAAATATTTAAGTGATTAAGTAATTATCTACTATTACTTAACAAATATTTAGACGATACTTAGGGCACCATTTGGCTCAAGATTAGAATGAAAATCAAGATTAAGACTAACGAATTACTTTTGTAAATTAATATTTTTTTATCAAACTTAATCTTACAATAATTTAGAATTTGAAAAATTATTTAATTTTTTATAATAATTTAATTTAATAGCGATATAAAATAAATAATATTAATTTTATAAGAAAATAAATTTTAAAATAAGCTGATTTTGATTTTAATTTCAAATCAAACAATGCCTTATATGACCATTTCAATTTTAAATTTAAATTCATGAAATAGCATCTTTCGAAGAATTAAATTAAAATGAGAACAAGGAAAATATTAATACAAGGTTAATAAATAGCTCGATGCCAAGTATTTTAAGGGCTAAATTGGCGTGATATGGAGCCCGGTCTAGATGAGACAAAACTAGACGAAATTCCATACGACTCGATCACGTAATCCACCAGCCTTAAATTCTGAGTCCAGACCAACAAGGTCATCCAACAAGACACGTGGGGTGGGCCCACTTCCCTCCCTCCCGCGAATCCGGCCGGTCAAACCCCAATCAAACAACTCCACGTCATCCTCTTCCTCCTCCCTTTGACCCGGGACCGGTCGGTCGGGCTAAGACGGGCCCCGGTTCCCGCCAGGCGAGCCGCTCAACATTTAAAACAGTCACTAAGATTTGGTTTTATCTCCGTGTACTGAAAACTAGGGTTTTGTGGATCAATACAGGCTCAACTGGGGATTCTTGTATTGTTCCCGTCTTTTCCCATCGATTTTTCTTTGTATTATTCATTAGTTTCACTTAGTAGAGGACGTTGATAGTTGAATATAAGTGTGTTCTACGTCGGAAACAAACTCAAGAGGCAAGAGACATGTCTCGGCTTGATAGTGAGATGCTCGGAGAAATTGGTTTTCTTCACTTGTTCTTCAGAATGTTTGGGTTGCTTGGTTTTTGCTCACAAATGTTACATGAAACAGAAGTGTTCTTGTCGTTGTTGTCAACTAAACAAATAAAAATACATGAAAATTTCAGAAATGGTTCAGATTTCAGACTTCAGAGTGCTTGAGAGACGTATAACATAGGTGAACTGAGGTACAGCTTGAATAAGTGAAGGAATATTAGCTAAATGATTTAATTTAGACTTCAGATCTTTTATCAATTAGTGCAGGACTCATACTTCAACTTTGTTTAGAGCACAGCAATCTCAGTGAAATTGGAAAGAATTTGGTGCAGCCATATATGCTTGTCCTCTGGTTTCTTCTCGAACGGGGCAAACCTTTGACATGACACAAGTTTTGGTTGCCTCATTTTGCCTGCCGCTCACTCAGTTAACTTTCCCTTCTTAGTGATTGCATACCTAAAAGGGTTAGAAATCAAATAAATATTACTTGGACCGCGATATTCAGTCGCCAGCCTCCGTGAGTTGTTTCGAAATGAGACTGCTTCCTTATTTTTTTTTCTTTGTTATTAGGTTGATCATATCCATCAGTGCAGCAAGAAGCTTCAATGTGGTGCTTTCGCTAGAGACACAGCAATCGAAATGCTGACCATATGCAGCAAAGAGCAATGCTTTTGTGTTGCCTTTCGTGGGTTCATTCATTTCTATCAGGGTAATAGTACTGATTACACAGATTTCAGCGAAACTAGAGCAGCTTTTGTCAAAAAATAGTGACTAATGGAACACTTTAATATTAAAAATAATGAACTGTCTTTTAGATTAAGCTTCCACTGCCTGTTGTTATTCTTACAATTTTTTTCATTGTCATGCTCCTGAAATTTACATCCTTTCTTATAACAAGCTTGTCTCTCACAACGGAAACTTTTTACACAAGTTTTTCCGTACTGACATTTCATCGGTAGAACATTAATGAACAGTATGCTTCTGCTTTGCAAGAACAGTTACGAAATGAAATGCGCATGAAGAATAGACTGCAGTAATTCTATAACATATTGTAGAGATTCATCAAGAGGCTGGAAAATGGATAAGATAATTTTAATTTTCCTTGATAAAGACAAGATCATAAAAATGTGCTTCAAACACAACAACCATGGCTTGTGCTACATGGTTTTAGGCAATCATGTTGTTCTAAATTAGTTGAATCTGTCGCAATAATGTTGTCATTTTCCAGGGATGTTCTTGTCAGCGAACAACAGTCGTAGAGAAAAACTTTTTGAGTTTCAGCTTCTCAAATTTCTTGAGAAGCACTTCAACATAAAGATTTGATCAAAGATGGTCTTATTATTATCTTCTTCAAAGAAACTTTCATCTCGTTACAATGAATTTACCTGGATGATTTGAATTTACCATGGATTCTGCATGCACAATGGATTGCTAAATACCTCAAAGCATTATTAATTTAGGGATTAGTTACATGTGAAACCTCGCTTTTTGGTTGCATTCAACTGATTTTCCATAAAGTCTCTGATTTATTGCAAAGTTAAATGAATCTTATTGATGATATTCTTTTTCACGCAACCTTCTTAGACTTTTTAAATAGCAAACAACTTTAATAGTGTCACAAGCGAAGAACACTTCATCATTATGGCCATCAAATTTGAATAAACTTGTGTAGAATAATCAGATTGAAACTTCTCACGTAATACTCGCAATTAGACAATTTATGCATAAAATATGTTGTTGACTTAATTAAATTAGAATTTATATTGGGGGTGTAATTTAGTATCTAATCCTTTCTAAATTTATCTTCTACTAAAAGACTTAAATTAATAAAATTCTTATTTGAGTCAGTCTCCTACTTTGACTCAAACTTAGTTAAGTCACATATATAAATACCTTATTCATCTAAAGATTTTAAAATAGTGAAATAGAAATACATAAATCAAAACTCTCAAAATATCTTATAATAACTAAACTACTTAACCTCTTGTGAGAATTAGTAATATTAAAGTTTCACCTCTATTATTGTAATCTTCTCTTCCTTTCTCATCAATATTATATCCTATGTATCGCCTTCGCCAATAGAGTAGGTCATAAACCAAATCACATAAATCTCTTGTGTATTATTTTTCTTCTTTTATATTATTCTTCTACATCGTGAATTATATTGAAAATCGATATTCAACATAATAAACTGGTATCAGAACTTGGTTTAATATATCCACTGCGAAGTTCGATGTAGAGAAATTTAATGAAAAGCAAAAATTTTCTATTTGACAGGAAGGAGTTCGTGTAATTCTTATTCAATAAGGATTGAGAAATACATTGGAGGATGTCAAGTCTAAAGATATCACCAAAAGTATTTGAAAAAACTAAAATGCTAGTGCATATAGCACAATCATCCTCAGTCTCACTATTAAGGTACTTTATTCGTTTCTTGATGAAACAACATCTTCAGAGTTTTGTAAAAAATTGGAGAAATAATATATGAGTAAATCTATCTCAAATTGAGTTTACTTAAAGCAAAAATTTTTCAATTTTTGAATGAGAGAAGATACGAATATAGTTGATCATCTTAATACTTTTAATGAACTAGTTTCTCAATTATTAAGTATTGATGTTAAAATTAAAGATGAAAATAAGATAATTATTTTATTGTTGTTTCTATCTCCTTCTCTTGAGAATCTGAAGACTACTCTCACTAGTTATCTTTTTACTCTTTGTGACGGATCTATTAGTTGGAGGTATATCTTACAGTCAATTATAGCATTATCTACAACAAAGTTTGAGTATATGACAGCTACAGAAGCAGTCAAAGAAATTATATGGTTAAAAGGATTAACAAGTGAAGTTGGTTTTTCTCAATGTGTTCTTTCTATTTTTTGAGATAGTCAAAACGTCATACACCTTACTAAGAACTAAATGTATCATGCCAGATCAAAGACATAGATGTATGATTTTACTTTATTCGGGACATTATTGAAGACGACGAAATTTTTTTATAAAAGATTCATACTTCAAGAAATCTTACAGATATGTTAACGAAGGTGATTCCGATTGATAAGTTCAATCTCTGTTTGGACTTAATTAATATTCAAAGTCGTTAATCTTGCCCTATAAGGCAATGACAAAGACATCTATTGAAGATTCAAATTTAAAGAAGAAGAGGATTCGAGTCAAGGTGGAGATTATTGACTTAGTTGTATATCGAATCTGAATTTTTCAGAGAGTTCTAATTAAATTAGAATTCATATTAGGATGTAATTTTGTGAGACTAATTCTTTCTAAATTTTTATCTCCTACTAAAATACTTGGATTAGTAGAACTTTTATTTGAGTCAGTCTCCTATTTTGACTCAAATTCAGTTAAGTCATATCTATAAATATATTATTTATCTAAGAGTTTTAGAACAATGAAATAGAGATATATAAATCAAAACTCTCAAAATGTCATATGACGACTACGCTACTTAATCTCTTGTGAGAATTGATAATATTAAAATTTCATCTTCATCATTATAATCTCCTCTTCCTTTCTCATTAATACAATATTCTTTAAATTACCTTCGTCAGTAGAGTAGGTTATAGATCGAATCATATAAATTTCTTATATGTTATTTTTCTCCTTTTTTATTCATCTTCTACATTGTAAATTATGGTGAATATTGATATTTAACGCAACAATGTATATCAACTCATTTTTACTTTTGTTGCTAAAATTTCAAGATAGGCTTTGAATATTAGAATGCTGCAAACCTGCTTTCTACATAATCTTTACATTTCTTGTACTATAGTATGACCAGTGATTGGTTGATTTGAATGATAATTTAGTATTATTTCGAAACTTTGTTGCTTGATTTTTTTTTCTGAGGATAAAAATTTAGTAAAAAAGGCTACCTAAAAGAGATAGATATTAAAGACAAATTCTACTATTTCACTGCTCAAAAAGAACACATTACACACTATCTCTTTCTGTCTTTCACTATGAAGAATAAAAGGTGGATAAAATTTTTCTCTCGATCTGAATTGTTCTATCAAAGGAACCAAAGAAGTTGGCAATAGGTGAGAAAAGAATTGATCTGAAATCCAGTGATATCCACCAGGGTTTAGGATTTGCATTAAATAGAAACAAATGCTTTGAAGAGATACATATAGAACCACAAGCTGCCCTTGTTCAGCAAATAGTGAGCATATACATCCAAATGTCAGAGATTAGCACCACTCGACTAATTTAAACAATGATAAGAGAATTTAGGATGAAGCAAGGTGAATATTTCATGAGAGAAGATGCATTTATATATATCTATAGTGGAGCTCTGTATGAAACAAATGAAAAAGGTTATGCGGTCCCTTGCATATTCTTGCTCACTAGGGTATAATGGGCCTGACTGACTTGGACCAAATTTGAGCCCATTATGTGGTCCATGGGCCTACCTCCGATAATGCTTATTTTTGTTAGTCCTTTGGGGTACGTAGAATAAGATTAAGATTAAAGTTAAAGTTAATAAACTAAAATTTTATAAATATTTATTCTATAATAATTTAAAATTTAAAAATTTAATTAATTTTTTACAATAATTTAATTTAACAGTAATGTCAAATAATAATTATTAATCTTTTTTGAAAAAAATAGTAATACAAAATTCTCTGACCAATCACCAAACGAGTCTATCATGGTGGTAATAAAAATATAACAGAAGAGACGCTACTCTTTTACAATCTTAATTTGGAATAGCAAATGCTATAATCATGATTAACATGATTAATAGCGAGAGTAATATGACATCACGCGGACCGCGATCATTCGTAATGACTAATTAATTTTATTATAAAAGCCTTTATATATGGAAATTACAAGTGGTTTTAAGAGGTATAGATAATAAATTTTATAAAAAATGAAATTAATTTGACACATATTTTAATTAATTAAATGCGGCAAAATGTATTAGATATTTCCAGAGATATATAGAGACAAAATAAAAAAATAAAAAAAATAACATTCGCCTGCTGCTTCATCGGCGATTGGAGCATTGCCTAATCAAAAGGCGGCCACGAAAACCGGAAAAATAAATAAATAAATAAATACAACGAATAAAAATCCCTAACTTTTCCACATTTATTAGCTAATAAATACCACGCCCGGTAAAAACCGTCTCTCTCCTCCACTTCGTCATCGTCATCTTTCCCTTTTGTCCGGCGCCAGATCTCTCTCCCTCGATTCCCTTTGTGGCCCCAGATCCTGCTCTCCGGCGATCTTGGAACCGGATCTAGTGGTACCATCCGCCTCTTCTTCTTTCGATTCGAGTGATTGAGCTGCGGATGTTTGGATTTGGGAGTGTTCCGATAGATTTTGGCCTTGTTTGCTTCGTTTTTCGATGGAATCCGTGTTTGGCTTGGTTCTTTCTCTTTGGTTGTCAATCTGGTCAGGTATTGGAGAAGTTTCGGGAGATGGAGATCTTCGTGTGGGGGAATTGGGATCTGTCGCGAGGATTTGACGTGTTTGTTGTTGGTTGAATACGGCCTTTGCTGTTCGATGGGTTTTATTTTTTAATGCTAGGGTTCGGGACACGATGCGGAGTTGTTGGTTTGGTAGGTTAAAATATAACTACCGGGATTGAGTCGGTTTGGAAAATTGTAATGCCGTGAGTCTACTCTGTTTTGGATTGCCTTTTGTTCTACGAATGGTTGCTTCACTTTTGTACACCCCACAAACTTGACGTGAAGAACAAGAGTATAGACATGAAATTGTTGTTGAATGTCGGTAGTTTTTAATTTTTCTTCTTTGTTGTCCAAACAAGCTCAGATCTTTTCCTTCTATTTTATTTTAGATTTTGAAGTATAATGTTGTTAGTTTGTGGAGGTAGTTTCTTATTTCAGCTTTTGTTTCTGTTTTTCTGAATCATGTAGAGAATCAATTATTGTATTTTTTTTTGCTTTTTCAGATGTTAATTGGCAGATGAGAGAGTTCTGATTAATTATGAATGTCGTTCTGGTTTTTCTCTTTCAGTTTCTTGTTCAGAATTCAATGTCTGGCTCAAGATTTAAAGGCGTTTGTAGTTGTTGATTATGCTGTATATTTAGATAGCTTGGCGATTGAGGTGTTAATAGAAAAGGAAAAGAATAAAATTGATGGAGGTGTTGCTCTGATGAGGTTCCCTAGATGAAGACAAATCAAAGTTGGCTGATAGGCATTGAGGACGGCTATATCATGCCAGGGCCACGCCATAGATCCCCATTGAAAAGGCCGATGTGGATCATCATCCTGGTGGCCTTGGTTTGCGTGTCATTGATTGCAGCATATATTTATCCTCCTCAGCAATTTTCAGCTTGCTACTTCCTATCGTCAAGTGTTTGTAGTCCTTTCAAAGATTGGCTTCCTCCTGCACCAGCTAGGATTTTCAATGACGATGAGACTGCTGCTCGCGTTGTATTCAGAGACCTTATTTCAGCGCCATCTGCCCCATCAAAGACTCCTAAGATTGCCTTTATGTTCTTGACACCAGGTTCATTGCCATTTGAGAAACTATGGGAGAAATTTTTTCAGGTAGGCTTCTTTATCTTGGATGCATATGTATATATATTAACAACATGATAGTTTCTTTAAGGACAAGATAGTTTTTGCTTACTGACAGTCTTTTCATGGTCTGTTAAATTTTGGTTTAAACTTGCAGAATCCTACCTCTTGTTATTATAGATTGTAGACTCAATTTCCTCAACTTAATGGTAGTTCATTTTTACATCTAGTAGCCAAAAGATGGGTTTAGTGGAGGTTTCATGCTAGTTTGAATCACGCATGATTCCAAACAGATAGTTAATTCAGTGATGCTGCCATTCAGTCCATAAAATATATTTGGTTCCTGAGAACATCATGATGTGCTGTTGATCCTTCAGCTAGTAAAAAGATTCTCCAAGGTGAACCTTTCTGTCTCTTTGTTCTCTTGCAAACAGGGTCATGAAGATAGGGTTTCCATTTATGTCCATGCATCAAGGGAAAAGCCAGTTCACGTGAGTCCCTTATTCATTGGTCGGGATATTCGCAGTGATAAGGTACTTGAGCATAGAATTTATTATAATTTTCAGGGCATACTCATATCAGATTTTTTTTTTAACCAATAGAATTTCTAAACTGGACTACCAGGAGCATGCCTTTTCCTGCATTCTTCTCTGTAAATGAAATGAAAAATTTCTGTCATTAGTCAGTAGCGTTATGTTTCTTATGGTTAAGAGTGTTGTATATATAGCTAATGTCAGCAAATTCTCAATGTGAAAAATGCTAAAATGATTGAAGATTTGAGCTCTTGTCGAATTCCATGTGGCTCCCTTTGAATGCTTGCATAGCATATCCATGGGATATTGTTGTGGGATTATGTGAGAGCTGGGAGTTTTAAAATGTTAACGAGTGAGTTTAATAATTGTGCTCATAGGCAAACAAGATGTAAGATCAATGTGGTTTTGAAGCAATACTGCAATTCTGAGCTAAAAGAGAAAGAGTGAGTGATGAAATGGTACAGGTTAAAGACAGTATATCTTTCAAGCCTCCTAACCAATGTTATTTGACACAACTAGTACTTGCATCATAATTCTCTTGTAAAATTAATGCATGGATAATCACACCCAGAATATCACCTGTAAGTGCATAAATATTTCATAAAATGATGGCATTGTTGAGTGTGCATTTGCTATTGTCATAGTACATGCAAATTTCTGCCAAATGTTTGTGTGAATTAGTTATGTTATAGTTGTCTGCTAATTTGGATAATGCATGTAGGTTTCCTGGGGAAAAATTTCTATGGTTAATGCTGAGAAGAGGCTCTTAGCGAATGCACTCCAAGATACTGATAATCAGCATTTTGTGTTGCTCTCTGACAGGTGGGAAGGTTGAGAAACTCGCTTAATTTTTAATTGCCCTGTTACAGTTCAGTTTGTATTCTAAATAATATCGCTTTTATGTTACAGTTGTGTGCCACTACATAATTTTGATTATATATATAGTTATCTGATGGAAACAAATATCAGCTTTGTTGACTGGTAAGCAACTTTAATTTGTTGTGCAATATTTTATTTGTTTTTTTTTTTCTGTAGTGTTTTACTACTGAATTATATCAAGAGGTTCTTTCAAGTTTTTAACTCATTTTAGAGAACCCAGAAAAAGAAATAATGGAACACCATGAAGATTCTCTTTTGGTATTTTTTTGGGACTTCAATGCTCATTTGAGTAAAACTACTGGCTGATTATTTACTTGGAATTTGGACATTTAATCACAGTTTTGAGGATCCTGGTCCACACGGCTCAGGCAGGTATTCTGAGCATATGTTGCCAGAGATTGAAAAGTCAGACTTCAGGAAAGGTTCGCAGGTAAGAAAAATTATATAATTCTTTGTCTAAACTCTGTGATCCAGGATACAAAAATTAAAAGCTAGTTGTGCTTAATCCAAACACCATATCCCCTTGATAGTTCATAAAACTGCATTTAAACTGATTGTCCAACCTTCTGAAAGTTGAGTATCCTTCATGATTGGAAAGCTATTTCATCCATCTTCAAATCCCCAGCTATTGCCACTTTATACATTATCTGACACTTATTTTTGACCTGTACACTATAAACTTGAATGACACGTGATTTGCCTCTATGCGTTTTTTTTGTTGCCAGGGTTTTGTTTTTATTCTTTATTATGGCTTGAAGTATAATGCATATAGAAGGCTCGGTTCATAAGAGGTTTGCAGAATTTAATGGAAAACGTTGTTCATGTTTCAGTGGTTTTCAGTGAAACGACAACATGCTTTGTTGATTCTGGCTGATAGCCTGTACTATACTAAATTCAAGCTTTATTGCAAGGTATGTCAAGAGTCTCTGATGAGTTTCGAGAAATTAAAAAAATACCATTAATCAAATTATTGAGTTTTGATTGGTAGTGTAGGTTTATGATGTGTAGGTAATGTGAAAACTTCTGAGATAAACAATCTTATTAATTAGAGCATTTCAAGGAAATCCACCATTCTCCTAGTGTACTCACTGATTTCTTGGGCTATGACCTCTGGAATTTTTTTTTTTTGGTAGAAATGATCTTGTTGGGAATTGATTTGAAGAATTAATTGTTGAGAGGCATGCCGTTTCAGCTCACTCACATCATGCAATTGCCTTTTAAATCATGGTAATCACGTATGAGCAAAAATGCCTAGTTCTTTCCTTCCCTATATCTTTTCCCCCTTAGTGCCACGCCACTTTCCAACAACTGGTATTTTGTATAGTTGTACTGAGGAGTGAGAGCTCAAGGTATCTTACAAATGCCTTTCTGAAGGCAACTAACTGTCCAAAGTTTTTACATTTTGGGGTTCTGGTTTCTGTACTATGCACTGATGTTAATCCTCTTTGCTTTGCCTCTCACAGCCAGGAATGGAAGGCCGGAACTGCTATGCTGATGAGCATTATTTACCTACACTTTTCAATGTGCGCGCAACACTTTGTTACTGTATAGTTATATTAGCAAATATGCATTTAGTACTAGATTTTATTACAATTGCAAATTAAATTTTCTTTTGACCTTTTTTAGATGGTTGATCCTGGTGGAATTGCAAATTGGTCAGTAACACATGTCGATTGGTCAGAAGGGAAGTGGCATCCAAAAGCATATAGAGCTCACGACGTCACTTTTGAACTCCTGAAGCATATTACTGTATGTGTTGTTTCTTACGTTCTTCTGCCCTATACAATGTCATGTTGTAACTAATGGATTTTCTTTTCATGGCATTGGTTGGCAGTCTATAGATGAGAGCTACCATGTAACAAGTGATGAGAAGGTCAGCTTTCAAACTAAATTTTAAGATTTCATGGAAATGTGTTTAAAGTTAAATTGTCCTTGATGACACACTTTTATATTAGTTCATGTTTTAATCCTCGTGATAGGTTTAGGTTGATAAGTGATTCAAGTCCCAGGGTGGGGATTAATGTTGTTTATGGGTTCTCTACACCTCCAGTTCATTGCAACACTAGTGTTTACATCTGATTATTGGAAACTGATTTGAGTAGGGAAGTAGGACAGTCCGCAACATGCCTTCATCAAAGTTGGAGATTGAAAACTGGGTTATCTAATATCTATTTGAGAGGGCAATCTGGAGCATACATTCTCTGATTTTCATTATGTTTTGCATCAAATTCCTTGTGAGAATTTTCACTGCTAACCTGTGAAGTATTCATGTGATGAACAGCTTCACTGACTAAATCACCAATTACCTCATATCTCAGCATCAGAACAGCTCATACTAAATCTAGACCACGAAGTACATATATCAGCATTTTAACAAAATGGGTATCACATTGAAATAAGTGACCATCTTGCTCATCAATTTTAGTTATTGCTTTGTCCAACTTTTGGCTTGTCTTTATCAAAGGGTCTAATAGCTTGCTGTTACATTCCAAAGAGTCCCTTGGACCAGTGCTATGTTGTTGGACCAGCTCTCTCTCATTCTAACACATGTAGTCTCTGTTAAGAAAACTGAAGCTAAAACTTCTTTTTTTGATTAAGCTGGGCTTTACCAACTGAAGCTAAAACTTCAGTGCCATAATTCATGAACACGACTTAGATGATAGAGCAACATATCTATTCCTTTAAATCCAGTTGTGTACTACTGAAGATCAGTTAATTTGTGCCTGTGCAGCATAAAGTGCAGCTGAAGCCTTGTCTCCGGAATGGGATGAAGAGACCATGCTATTTATTTGCCAGGAAGTTCTACCCCGAGGCACTTGATAATTTGATGCATTTGTTTTCAAATTTCACGTCTATTTGAGTGACTGCATTATTCTATGGTCAGGAATGCCAGCCTCTGGCATCTGCCTCTTATCACATGGTTCTTATTTTTTTCATGAGAATCTGAAAAAAATACGATCTTAGGCGTAGGTCTCCGATGCTTATGTAATTGTTTGAAGCAGCGTGGAGATCAGGTGGTGGACTGATTTTTGTATCAAGGGTCAGTTATGCGGCTGCAAGGCCAATGTGACACTAGGCCCCCTCGAGGTGATTTATGTGTATTATTTTTATTTTCCTTTTTGTAGTTGATTGGTTTTGATCAGGTTTTGATTTTTGTTTTTACCTTCTAGGAAATTATTCTGTGTCATGAACAGCTGATTTTGTTAGTCCAATCAACTTTGTAATTGTGTCCAATTTGTAGCAAAATACATGAAAAATCATGGAACCTTGTTTTGGTCCCCATTTGTATCTTCCTATTGGATATAATGCATTGTAAATTATGGACAGTTCGGCCAGCAAGCTGTCAACTAGTTTCTATGTTTGTCATGAAAAGTGGTTGTGTCTTACGCAGGTATGTTTCTTACTTGTTGATGAATATATATGTGTATATAAATATGACCAAATAAATGTAATATGGAAATTGGATTTGGCACGGGGAAGTTGGACGGTGATGGCATGCAGAGACAGGCTAAATTTTTCATATGGGGCCTCCAATTATGCTATTTTGCAACTCTATTTTCTATTAAGTTCTCTCGTGTTATTTTCAGAAAAAATAAATATAAAAATCTCTAATTGAGAATTTTTCCTTTTTTTCAGTATAGAATTCTCCAATTCTTTGCTTCTTTTTTTACCTTTCTACTCATGAGATTAATTAAATTTTTATTTTTTTAAAAAAAAAAACTTTCAAGCCTAGCAAGGCCAAGTGGGAGTTGATCCAACGGTCGCCAAGCTCCGTTTGAAAATTCTTCGTTTTGTGCTTGTGTTGTTTCTTTTTCCCCCAGGCGACTACTCTAAAATATTGTTTATTTTTCTATTAATTTGATTTGGAAAATATTCTGAGAATTTTTTTAAAAAGGTAAATCCGTTTTATGAGATATAAGCATGTTTAACCTTA
The DNA here is from genome assembly GCA_005019695.1 of Trichopus zeylanicus subsp. travancoricus. Taxonomy (NCBI): domain Eukaryota; kingdom Viridiplantae; phylum Streptophyta; class Magnoliopsida; order Dioscoreales; family Dioscoreaceae; genus Trichopus; species Trichopus zeylanicus. The sequence continues at coordinate 96,485 of RXID01014290.1, read as the reverse complement.
ATGCCGGCATTTGTCCTAACCGATGCTTGCATCCGAAATTCGTAATCTGAGAATCTATGCAGCCGCCGGCATTTGTTTTATTTTATTAAACTAAAATAATTCCTTTTTCTTCTTGATTTGCATGAATTTTTCTTAATAACAATACATATACTTAATCCCAGATGCCTCCTGTCATAAGTGCACAAACCATTTAAGCAAGACACCCGTAATTGCGATCTATCATCATCATCATCTTAAGAAAGATAAAAAAAAAAAATCCCACTCTATCCTCTATAAATATCAAACTCAGAATGAAAATTTAAACCCTTTCTGCCCCTCCTCCCCCAAACTATTCTCTCTCCTCTTTCTCTGTCTCTCCGGAAATGACTTGCTGCAGCTTTCCTTCTTGGATTTCGGCCCCACGCGCGCCGCCCGCTTTAAACTGCGTGCGTGTGGTGCACGTGAACGGGTTCATAGAAGACTATGATGCTCCCATCACCGCCGGCGAGATTACCGGCAAGCCGCCGATCCACATGCTCTGCTCCCTGGGCCAGCTGCTGCTGTTCGGCTCAAAGCCGATCGGGCTCGAGGACCGGCTCGAGCCCGGCCGGCTTTATTTTCTGCTGCCTTTCTCGTTTTTACAACGAATTCCTCGCCGGTCGACATGATCTCCCTCTTGACTCGGCTCACAGAGCTAGCTAGAGAGACTGGGCCGACGCCGGCCCGCGTTGGGTCGACTAGGGTTGAGCCGGTCCAGCCGGACTGGATGACGAAGGACGGGTGTGGACACGGCGGCGGCGGCGGCGGGGGAGGGTGGAGGCCCGAGCTCGAGACGATCGAAGAGAAGTTATATCAATCAAGTCGAAGCTTGTCGCACAACATTCGCTACGCTCTCAAAAATTAACGCAAGGATACATCGCAATTGATTTGGAAGGATCAACCTTGTCATGTAAATTTTCCGACCATTGGACTTCTTTTTTATTGATTTTTTGGAATTTGTTTATGATTTTATTGTAAAATTTGAAATGACGAAGCAAAACATGCGCCTTTCTTTTTCTTTGAAGGAGATGTTAATTTATGCTTTTTCCGATGGTAATTTGTGCTTCATAAAAAAATATATTAAATTTTTTTAAAAAATTTTAAAAAAATTTTGTTCAATTTCTCATATTTTTAATATTTTTTTATCGGTTATTAAATATTTTTAAAATTTCAAATCAACTCCTGAAATAATTAATTTTGTAAATAAAAATATGAATTTATCATTATTTATAAATACTATGCTTTATATATATATATATATATATATACTTTAAGTATTTATATGTGAGATAAAATATTTATAGATAATGATAAATTCACATAGAATTAGTTATTTCAATGGTTGGTTTTGAATTTTAAAAATACAAAATATAAGGGGATATTTGGAAAATAAAAAAGCATCAAAAAAAGAAATGAGCAATCAACTCAACCCTGGATTTAAAATACCGGCTCTCTTCCCAGAAAGCCCTTGAATGCCAAAATCCGACTCTGTGGGACACAGGAGCATTCGATTTGAAATCATCTACAATAGTTCAACTACAAGATAATAAAATATTTTTATAAATTAATATTTTTTTATTAAAATCGGTTCTATAATTATTTGATATTAACAAAACTAATTATTTTTTATAATAATTTAATTTAATAGTAAATTAAAATAATTAATCTTAAATTTTTAAAATAAAAAATAAAAAATTTTGATCATCTTTGTCACGGGTGATTTGGCATCTCAGCAGATGATCCATGAGAGTGAAATTTTTTTTTTTTTTTTGTTATAGATTGAAAGATTGCTCTGGACAGGTTTTATCGGGACAATATTAACTGAAGTTTCCTTTTCTTTTTTTCTAATGTTTTTTTAATTTAGTCATTTAATGAGAATTCATAATCGTGATTAACAAATAAGTCGGTTATAAGGCCGGCATTTATCGAGGATTCCAAGAAGAGAGATCACGGGATATTGTCTCATTAAAGTTCGTCGCGGCGCAGTTTAGCGAGGAGAAGGCGAGCGCAAGCCGGTGCTCACACCGCAGCACCGGGCGCCTAACCTGTTCCAGCGCGTCCGCAGCCTGTTTCGCGACGTGCGGCTGGGATTCGATCTCACCAACTTCCAGGCGAGTCGCTCTGATCGCTCTCGTTTAAGAACTTAGATTTAAAAGGATCCGACGGAACAACCGAACAACGAGACGGATGGGAATACTTTCATCGTTCACTACTGCGGAAGGTCATGCCTTCGAATTCCGGAATGCTCGCTAACAGACCCTCCAATTTTAAGGTGAATCCAAGTTAGATCAGAATAAATTATGGTTTAAAGTTACGGTAGGAACCTTTTGGTAAAATTTAAAATTTTGAAGTTTTAAAATCTTCAATAATTTTTTTATAAAATTTTATTTTAAAAATTATAAAAATTTAGACTTATTTATAAATAAAAATTCAAAAAATCTATTTGTAAATGAACAAATATGAAACTTGTAAGTTTAAATTTTAAGTTAAAAAACCTTCAATATCTTTTTTGTAAAATTATATTTTAAAAAATTATAAAATTTGAATTTATTTATAAATAAAAATATTCAATGGGTCTATTTGTAAATGTACAAATATTAAACTTGTAATTTAAACTTTTAAGTTTTAAAATGTCAATGTCTTTTTTGTAAAATTTTATTTTAAAAATAATAAAATTTTGACTTATTTAACAATAAAAAATATTCAAGGAGTATATTTATAAATATACAAATATTCAATTTATAATTAAAATTTTTTAGTTTAAAAACTTTCAATGTCTTTTTTATAAAATTTTATTTTAAAAATGATATAATTTTGGGCTTATTTATAAATAAAAATATTCAAGAGGTATGTTTGTAAATGTATAAATATTAAACTTGTAATTTAAAATTTTAATTTTTAAAAACTTCATTATTGTGAAATTTTATTAAAAAATTGATAAAATTTGGACTTATTTATAAATAAAAATATTTAAAGGGTCTATTTGTAAATATACAAAAGATTAAACTTATATTTTAGAATTTTAAGTTTTAATACCTTCAACTCTTTTTTTAAAATTTTATTTTAAAACTCATAAAATATAAACTTATTTATAACTAAAAATATTCAAAGAGCTTATTTATAAATGTACAAATATTAAATTTACAATTTAATTTCTTATATAGGATTTATTTGTAAAATAGTTAAAATATTTAAGATCCTTTTTATAAATTTTTATTTGAAAAATATTAACGTTTGGACTTTTTTATAAATAATAATATTCAAGGGGCTTATTTATAAATATATAAATGTTAAATTTATAATTTAATTTCTTATAGAATTTATTTATAAAACATTCAAAATTATTAAACATCTTTTTATAATTTTTTATTTAAAAAATATTGACATTTGAATTTTTTATAAATAAAAATATTCAAAGAATTTATTTGTAAGTATTTGGAAGAAAGAGTAGAGGGTGAGAAATTAAATTTTTTAGGAATTTATGTGTAAAATTACGGAGAGTAAAATAAAATTTTTGAAAATTTTTTTTATTAAATAACAATTAGAGGATTGTAAGTAATAAATTTCAAAAAAAAGAAATATAGATAATAATTGAAATCTCGGAAGGTTTTGGATAAATAAGACAATTCTCAGGGAATTGTAAGTAAATATTCCTAAGAAAAATCATAGATATGTTCCTTGCAAAAGAATAATAAGCAAATGGGATAAACTGACTCTAAAATCACAAGAATCAAAATGCAAGACCAATTGCAGAGGCATATTTGCAAAATCTAGGGGAATATATGAAAATGTCATGGTTAAGCAACAGAAGATAACACACCAAACTACATCATGATTAAATTTCAGTTGGATCAATAACTTAAATTCAGCAGCAATTTGTAGGTATGGCATCATCCACCGGTCACTGCTCTCCAAGCAACTGATGCAAAACTTCATGTGGAGCTAACTCGGTGTCATCACTCAGCTCCCAATTCTATGGTAATTCTCCAATCTACTGCATAAAGGAAATATACTCTACTTCTAGATGAAATTTGATACATCTCATACATGTGAATGAAGCTTAATTTGTTCTCCTGATTGGCACTTCTGTTGAAGCTGTAATTCATGGGAAAAGGCAAGTGAAGCTTATGGGCTTCAATGAGAACTATGAAATGGGAAGCCCAAAGCTGTTAATAAGAATATTCTAGCGACTGCTGCAGAATGGGTTGGCAATGTGAGAATTCAGTGAAAAGAATCAGGTATTGAGGCTGAGCTTTGCTATTACAAAAGCCATTCCTTTCTAGGGTTTGGCAGAAATTCTAGGTCAGTCAAGGGCAAGGTCTTCCACTCCAGGACACAAAGAACAATATATTAGATCGACAGCCAGTGGGACAGGTATGCTATAATTCTCAAAAGAAAATGAAATATTGATAGATTTATTTCCAATTTGTCACTAATATACATTTTCTTCAACAGAGCTGTTGCACTGAAGGATGTCCACAGTGGGGAAAATAGTGTTCTGAATAGTGCAAAGGAAGCCATTGGAAACTTATGACTCCTGTTCTAAGAGATTCAAAGGTAAGCTACTTCTGAGCGCCACATAATTTTAGCTACTGTACATACTGTTTACTAGAATATGATGAACAAACTAAATTGGATTGTCTTGAAACAGGGATTAGGGAAAACAGAATCAACTTTAATGTGGAGTGAGGTAAATCATGCCATACTAAACAAGGACTGGGAGAAACCTAGGCAAGCAAAATGAGCTATAGAGGAAAGGCAGAGGTGCTCCAGAAGGAGAGGAAGGCTAAAGGAGAAGTTTGGGTCCCCAAGCATTTCAAACTAACTCATACCACGGAAGGTGGTTGGATGTGCTGTCCCACAGAGAAACTAGTTCCACCAGCTCCCATCTTTGTCCCACCTCCAAAAGAAATTATGGGATTATCAAACTAGTGCTAAATGCTCATGTACAATAGCAGTAATTCCAAATTATCCAATTTGAGCTAAATGTGGAAAGCAACGTAGATTGCAGCTACCTAAGATGAACACATGGATACAAAAAGGACAGAAACATTGATGAATCTATTAAATGAGCACAATCAAGTTATGACAAGCTTTTAATGCGAGCAAAAACTTGTATGTCTCTCTCAAAAACCATATAGTGTACATACATGTACCACCGAATGCAAATATGAAAGTGATTCTGCAACGGGGTGAACTTCCCCAAAAACTTCTTCTTCTTTACCAGGAGGGCCTGTGCCTTGAGCACAAAGCATCTCATGATGCATCATGACCGTTGGCAGTGATTACTGGAGGCTGCTGCTCACCAATGACATCAGAGGTTCCAACCTGAAATATAAGCGCCAGCAGCAGTTTTAAGAAAAATAAAACAAAAGTATATAATGACATGAATAATTCTTACAGGTGGTAACAGATACTCACCCCTTCCTTCACTTCAGATGGAGGCAGCTGATTGGGAGGAATTGGACTCCTGGAAAGATCCCTCAACGTTCCCTGCATATCCAACAAGAACAACCAAATATAAAATTTTACCATACTATCTCCAGAAAACTATTAAAATACTTTTATCAATAAGGAATGTGATACTGCCACCAGTGGGGCTCCAAATGTTACTTTGCTAGTTCTATTTCTACAGATGCATATCAATTACACGAGACCTGACATGATATGAGATACCCATGGGACACGACAACTCTTATTTTGTGTTTACTACAGACAAGGAATTGTTGCAAGTCTAATATAAGATGGCATCAGTTATCAAACTTGTACCATCATATAATATGGAGGCAGGTAATGGAAAATACACTTGAGCATGAGTACAGTACATAATTGCATCTATATAAGTACAGAGGACCAACCTTATTGGCCCACATAAGTCCACATGCATTGCATAGGGTCCTTGGCCCATCAGGTCCACGGCGCATCATTGGAGTAGCCTTTGCACTTATCCCACAATGATGGCATCTGAAGAGATTCAACAAGAATAAATACCAGCATAACAAAGCAAATAACAAACACAATGTCTAAATGTGAAAATAACCTCATAGATTGTCAAACACATTCATTTTCAGAAGTCATTGCAACTAATAGATACAGAAAAAAACTTATGCCCAGTAGGTCAATTGGCATACCACCACTGTGCTGAAGTCTTCTCACACTTTGACCAAGTGAAATGCTTTCTCATAACTTCTAAGTCCTTATTCCTTTCCAAAGACAATTAAATAGTCAAGTATAAAATAACCCTGGGAACTTACACAGCAGCTGCTTGAGGTCGATCATCAGAACCCCAACGTTGAGTAGCATCCCAACTTGGGACAGCTGTTGTAGAATCTTCTGTCTTGGGCTTCGATGATGTGAATTGGCCCTTGTTCCGTTGCATTCTATTACCATACAGACAGATGAGTCAAATCACTGTAGGTAAAGAAATGGTAATGTTGGAGACTGTCAAGGCCATTAAAGCCTCTCCCTCCAGGGCTGAATCATTATTTAAAACTTAGACTCTCAAAGTCGATTTCTCCATGTTTAAAAAGATACCGAAAAGGAAAAACTGAAAAAGGAAAGAACATCACAGAAGTACAAACCTATCAGAGGACAAGAGAAAGATGGATCTTAAATTAAAAAGCCTAAGAAAACAATAAAAATGGTTATAAGAGGTCTTGGAGTAACTAACGTTATATTCACCATACATGCCATTCAACCAACCATCATGAGTATGACACTATGCTGCCAAAAGAGATAAACATACCAGTTAAGGTGGAAAGCCAATATCAAATCCATCAGAAAAAAACTCCTTAGGATGAAACACTCCAGTTTCAAAAGAAGAAAAGGAACGGGTAGAAATAGAGATCAATCACTGTGACCTTACGACCGAGAAACTAGTTTAAGGTGGCCTAAACCTAATCGCCCTTATAAAATCATCTGAAGTAAGAATATCACTGACAATGCTGTAAAGATTGTATCAATGTGGAGCAAGTAAGAAGTACATTTTATCAGATAAGAGAACAAAAATCATAAAATGCGAATTTAACCTGAGAGCAACCTCCTTTCGAACAGAGTATCGAATCTTCTTGTCAAAATTCCTCTCCTTTCTCTTTTCACGGAATCTCATCAATGATGCAACTCTCTGAGGAATGCTAGACCGCTACAAACATGAAATAAACAATACATGAAATCTTCACAGACAAACTCATTATCAGCATCACCAAAGAACAAATTCAGAACCTTATATGAATGCGAAGACGACGGCATTGTACCCAATCCTCCTGCGATCTCGCGACCTCCCAACAACAGCAGCACTGCTTGTACCTGTCAGAACCCTCACAAACGTCATTAATGCGGACAAAACCCAACAAAACCAGCTCAAAACAGCAGAAAAATCCCACCTTTTCGGGAGAGACAGAATCGAATACATAGACCTCGCCCTGAAATGAGAGAGTGAGCTGGTTACTCCCGACCGGCGGCACGATAAGCCCAAGATGCTCGCCGAGGTTGGCGAGATCCGCCGGGTGCTCGGCGTCCATTCCCTCCACCTCAGCCAGCCCGTCATGCTCCTCCTCGCCATTGCTCCCCTGCCTCTCGTGCCCGTACAAAGCCATTCCCTGCGGCTCCCCAGCTCCGCCGTCGCCGCCGTCCATCCCCGGGGCGAGATTCCCGCCGCTAGGGTTTTCGTTCATCCGGCTCTATAACTAGCTACTCGAGAAAAATCCAGAGAAAAAATGCGAAAAATTGAAAAAAAAAAAAAAAAAAAAAAAAAACTCCTGAAGATTGGGAAAGAATCGGGGGGGTTTCGATGAGGAGAGGATCAATTTGGGGATCAGGTGAGAAGATCTTTTAGATTTGGGGGATGGGATCAGGTCGTGGGGGAGAGGAAGGATACCCTAGAAATTGTACTTTAGGGACGCGCGAGCGATTGGCAAGGGAGAATTTCCCGATTTGTGGTATTGAATGTCATCAGAACCGTAGGTATGCCTTCAGATAAGCAAATACATAACATACTGACCCATTTCGTGGTTTTTCTTTTTCTTTTAGAGATATAACGTATAATAAGTGTGAATTGGAGACAAAAAAAAAATACCAAAAACAACAAACAAGGATAACAAAAAGCGACTCGAGCATCTGCAATACACGTAGAGAAAAAAGGGAAAAAAATAAAATAACAAAGAACCAAACCAACACCAATGAAATTACATTCAAATAAAACAAAATTCAATTTTATAGGCAAAATTTAGGCTCAAACTTAAGTAAGTCTTTACTTTGTTGTTCAACAAGAGCTCAATTAATGGCGCAGATCAATTTAAGCAGTGCTAGCTTTGTTGGTCCAGTTGCAAGCCTTACATTAGAATATGATACAGAAAACATAGTACAACAAAAGAAAGCAAAATCCACAAACATAAACAAGCAGTAGAGCAACATGATTTCAAAAACGATCCAGATGAAAATGGTCAAGACTCCTCTTCAGTGCCAATTCTCCAAAGCAGTTGCTCATCAATCTTGCTCAGTTCCTTGTCATCAACTCGCTTCCATGTCTGAATTCTCTCAATCCCCATCCAAGCCTTTTTCCATTTTTGGAGCTCGACAGAGATCACCCTTGCCCTCCTCAGCCAGCCAGCTTTGCCATAAGCATGGTAGCCAAAGCCTCCACCATAGCAAAGTGAAATCCCATCAAGTTCACCACAGAAATCATTCAAATGATCATGTCCGAAGAAGGCTGCCTTCACATCTCCATTAGAAACAAAGGCCTTCAGAACCCCCGAATCGACCAAAGAACAAGCTACTCTCTCTTGGAAAGTGCCCACAACCTCCTTGAACCAAAGTTGTTGGACCTCAGGAATTGGGATGTGGAAGAATGCAAGGGCAGGGGTGGGTGTGCTGCCCTGCAAGTTCAGAAATCACATGGATCATGGAGGTAAATCACAGAATTCACTTGATTATCAAATAATATAGCAAGCACATGCATTGGAAACCAGATAGGACCAGATACAACTACAGACACCAAAAGAAAACAGCTCAAAAACCATCAAGTCCAATCAATGAACTATCTCTGCGTATGATCAGGCACCAACAATGCAAACAGTTTAAAGAAAACATGAAACATATAAATCAAACAATCAACCCAGCTAAAGAAAATAACCTTATAATTCTATGTAAAATAGGAGCTCGATGTTAAAGCTTATCTTTTAATACAGCTACTGGATGTGCTAACTTAAAAAAAATGCCATACAAAGTTTGATGTAGTAGCAGTTCATTATGGCAGGTGTAGGTTAACATTTCATAGGCAGATGTCCAGCCAAGACATGTTCAGCTCAACACAAGTTTTCTTCATGGAAAACAAATACAACTACTTATTTAGACATTTTCAAATTTCTAAAATGTTAAGGGAGATATTACTACCTTTCAGGTTAGCCATTTAATAGGGAGGAGAATGAAACTAAATGAAAAGAAAGCTGAAAATTCCAAATTGAAATATTGTTTGATGTAGACAGTTGTAATTTTTAAATGACAATCACTTTTACAAGGTGTTGCTCAAGGATTTTTGCAGTAATTTTTTGTTGTTTATGCCTAGGTATCATAGAAAACTCTTTATGAATAAATAAGCAACACATTATATTAACCATCGAAAAACTAGTCCAAAAAGTTGAAACAAGATTACTATTCTACAAGAATTCAGCATGAAGAAGCAATAATATCAAAAAATCTGTAGGAATTACCATGCATGTATTAAGAGGACCTAGAAATACCTGAAACCCTTGAGACACGGACTGAAGCCAGTTCAACTGGGATTCCCTGATCCATCCATAAGTCTTGTAGCCATTGACAACCAAGCGTTCACCACTGTCAAGGAAATAGAGATTGAGAATGCTAGTGTTTTCTTGCCCTGAGCCGAAGGGACCGTGGATTTTGATGTCATAATTCCCAAACCCATGGATACTTCTGATCCCTACTGCAAGACCAGATGGTGTGACCTGGGAGAGAGAGTAATCCATGAGAGATAAGAATGACATAAGCTCTTCTCTGTTCATGCTAGATTCATGGTCATGGTTGCCCAGGACTGCAGCCCATGGAATCTCTGACTCCATTGCAGGAGAAAAAGCTTGGAATAGAGACTCAGCTGCATCAGCTGCACTGGAGCCAAATATATTGTCGCCTGATTTGGGGGATAAAGCAGATATACAAATTTATTAGGAATGCCATCCGGATTAGATTATATTCTTTCCATTCTTAAATTTCAATAGTGAAACAAAGCATAACAATGAGGAAACATGTCACTAGTAGAATAGACATTTTGATCCTAAAAGCAGATGGAAGGATGACTGGTAGTTTCCCTATTATCATAAAACATTTTCCAGGTTGCATTCATTTCTGCTACTTTCACCCTAAACATGGAAATAGAAGTTTAGGGAAACTAAACGCAAAGTAGCAGTATCAGGTAGGATAATAACAAACATTTGAAACCAAAGGTAGAGAACGCATTTTTCCTACAGCAAAAACCTGTGTTGCTTTGTCCTAACTCCAATTCTATCTGCATAATATATTTTTGATTAAAATAGAGAATGACTGACTGTCTATGGAGTCAAGATACCTACAATGTTTTCCTTAAATAACTATATAGTTTGGTTGCCTGGTCTGCCTATTGAATTTTAGGGGAAAAAGGAAAAGGCTTAGATAAGAAATCACATATAAGATCTGCTCCTACTCATGACGAGCAGGTTCAAAATTGCAAGCCTCCAAACTTCCAATTGGATTTTTTTTTTTCTCCATTTAAAACCAAAATAATAACAAGAAAGCAGTTATTTTTCATGGATGAAAAAAGAAAATCATAGATTAACTGCGATATGATGTAGGAGAATTTTATGAAACTTTCTCCTAAATCTACCATACAGATATCGATTCCCTTAGCCAAATCCTACACATTGGCGACAAATTATAATATTTTGACGGGAAGAAATAGAAGGAGAAGAATCTCCTAATTGCAAATAAAGCTTCATTAAATGAAAATCTTCCAAACTACCATCTAGACTCTCTTAAGCCAATCTCCTCAGCACTAACAACACAAAGACTAGATTTTGATTATTAAACAGGAACAAAATTACATATATAAATCGAAAACAAACCAGTGAATGCAATGAAATCCGGACGCTCAGCTTCAATCATCCTCCTCAAAAACCTCGTCGTGTTGAGATCCGAACACCCATCAAACTCCCCCTTCTCGACATCCCTGCACCGCGTAACCACGCCATTCCCAAAATGCATGTCCGCCACCTAAACAAACAAAAATCCAACCCTAAATTCAAAAATCAAAACCCATAATCCCAAATATATTGAGGAAGAGGACTGACCTGGAGGATCTTGAAGACGCCGTCATGGGGAAACCGGAGGGGGAGCTCGGGAGAGCGCTTGACCCGGGGGCGGAAATGGTCGCCGGAGATGAGATCAGAGAGAAGGCTCTTGAGGAGGAGGAGAGAGACTGAGATCGCGAGGAGGAGGAGGAGGAGGAGGACGGGGGAGATGCCGCGCAATGGACGGGCGGTCATCTTCCTCTCCCGCCTACCGTCGGTGAATAAACCGACTCACTTCCAGTAGGAGACCTGCTTCTAAGGTCGCCGAATCCTTATGGGCCTAGAACAAGCCCATTAGTGAACGTTGGCCCACAAGTGGGATGGGCCTGAGGTGCTGTCGTCATGAAGATGATGTCATCAAACTCGTCATAAGGACAATGGCCACGATTTTTCACAGATTGTCCCTGAAACATCAGTAGTGTCTAACGCGCTTGCTGGGCGTCTTGTCAAAGTCGACGGACGAATTTGTCACTAGTCTCCGGCCGAACCCGCCGCTCTGCGCAGCCTCGTCTACACGAACCAGAGAGCAAATACGAAATTTGGATAGAAATTACGAAAGGTAATCATCATTATTAGACAGATTAACACAGAAGATGCCAATCAATCCAACTGTCATTTCATCCTTAGTTGCCTTCCTACCGATAATAAACGTATTATTCCATGGTTTTTCTTCAAAAAATTATCCTTTTACGATGATGCAGAACATAAAGAAAATGGACGGTGGTTAAATGAAAATGTCGAAACCTGTGCACGTGACACATGAATAAGCCGCAAAAGTAGTAATATTCAAGCTTTCACAGCACATCATTCCCTCTTAAGATAGAGGAAACCCTCAGACTCTATTCGGTCAACCTCCGGTTTGGTGCACATCAGAGAGACTCGTAGGACAATTGCGTACGCAACTGCTTGACAGCATGATACATCCTATGGAGTTAAAATATACTTGGTGTGTAAGGACGCACAGCTGCCTCTCTCCATCCAAATTTAGTTAAGAAAAAGAATGGCGGAGATGGAGGAGGATTACAGCGACTACTTGAACAGCATGCTCCTCCAGAATGAACTCGACAAGTACATTTGTGCATCTATAAATCTAAAATTCCTTGTTTAATTTTTTTCTTCTTTTGTTATCCTTCGATTGTTTTGTGATGGAATTCTTGTTTTAGTTGGGGGTTTGACGACCCCGTCCACGGATGCTTCGACTTGAGCTCTCCGGAGAGCGGCCTCTCCGGTGCAACTGCGCCAAAGAACATCGTCATGGAGAGGAACCGGCGGCAGAAGATCAATGAACGGTTTTTCAGCCTCCGAAGTGTCGTGCCGAAGATCACCAAGGAAAAACCCTGAGAACTAGAACAAGAAACATGATATAGTAGTTGAATTAAACATGTAGAATTGGGTGTTGATGGAACTAGATGGACAAGGCTTCAGTCATCAAGGATGCCATAGACTACATTCAAGAGCTCCAAGAGCAAGAGAGAAGGATGCTAGCCGAGTTAGCGGAGCTTGAATCGGGACCGAGAGAAGAGAAAACTTCAGTCCTCGGTGATCCATTTGCAACTTGGAAGAGGAAGATGAAGAAGAGCGAGACTTCAAGCTCCTCCTGGTCACCCGGATCTCCTTCTTCTCCTATAGAAGTAATAGAGGTAAGCTTTTTCTTATCTTTCTATCAAACTTGTTGCACCAAAAAGTTTTTTGTTTATTATTGTTGTTAGTGTATATGACGTGCATACAGCTGAGAGTGAGCGAATTCGGGGAGAATAGCGCGGTGATCAGCTTGACATGCAACAAGAAAAGGGACACCATGATCAAAGTCTGCGAGGTCTTTGAATCTCTCAACTTCAGCATCATCACAGCCAACATCACCTGCGTCTCTGGTACTCTATTGCATACTCTTCTTGTCAAGGTACCTTCTTCTTCTTCTTCTTCTTCTTCTTGAACAGTTATTTTAGTTGTTTGAGAGATCATTCACACAACAATTCTTCCTTTTCTTCTTCACACTATAACATTTCATGTCATTTTCAGCATTGTAAAAATGCCCCAATAACATTAAGAATATCCAAAAACAATTTCGTCTTTTTTTTCAGTATTAAAGATATGTCAGAAAAAAAGAACATCAAAAAATTTAACTTATGCTCAGTAATTTTTATGATGATTGACAGATGTCAGCAGAGAAATTTCTGACGTTTAGCAGAAAATTCTTAGTGTTTGGAGAGAAAAATGTCAAAAATTTTCTAGCATTTGTCTAGTAAACGTCAAAAAATTCTCAGTGTTTGTCACTCCAAATGCTGGGAATATGAGTTTTTTTTCATATTTATTGAATTTTAATACATGTACTTTGTATTCACAAAAACAACAACGCACAAAAAATTCAATATATCATACACAGATACTGAAAATTAAAATCTATACATTGACTAGAATTTCTAATCATTTAGGTAAAATTTAAACACGTGGAAAAAACAAAACTTCTTTTCGTTGTCTAAAATCTTATTTTTTTCATACATTGTTTTCAAAATAAATCATATTAAAAAACACATTAGTGATGACCATAGCATATCTAACGCTCATCTACTCTCAATTTTTACCATCGCATGTAGCCGCCGATTGCCAACTAACTCTTATCTCTTGCAAAGAAATAAGAACAATCAGTAACTGTAAAACATAAAATAAAATCATAAATTATAAATTAGCCTATTATGAATTACCTAAGGTGCTAAAAGGCAGATGAAATTCCCCCGAGCTCACCCATATAAAAGAAGAAGCACATCCTTTCTACAGTGCATTAAAGACTTTAAGTTTGAAAATGACTTGTAAAAAAGGAAAGAGGAAATGAGTAATAAGCTGTAATGCAAATAAAATCAATGACTAAAACCCATAAAGTTTAACTCTTTCTATTTTTTTTATCCGAACTTGAGACCGATATTAATAGTATTAAGTTACAGAATAATTTATCAATCTTAATAGAAAAAGATAAAAGGAAATTATTGAAAAATATAAATTACATACTTATAATTATAAAGTAAGAAGGAAAAAAATTGCATGATAAAAGATAATTATAATAAGCAAAAAAAATCTAACAATAGTAGATAAAGTAAGTCACATCAACCAAACATAGAAGTAATTGATACAGAATGATACCTGAGATTCAAATTATTTACAATGTTCCAAATCTCGTGATAAAAATATGGGAACTCAACTCATTGAATGTTTTCTTGAAAGTTTCCAATAGAATACCGAAAATTTTGTTACTCCATCAATATTTGGGCTCCGCTAGATTCAGAATCGAAATCAGGATCATCCTGTCCTGTCTGTCTTATCATCCAAATACCAAAAAAATAATTAGATTAATTTTACTTTACTTTAAAAAATTAAGTTATCATACAATTCTTACCTTATTCATTCAAACCTCAATAAATAATATACTTAAGGGCATGATGGTTCAAAAAAAGATTTAAACCATTCACTAGCCAAATTAGTATCCAAATATCAAAAATTTGATCAGATTATCTTTTTGTATTTTAATCTTGATCTTAACTTTTATCCCGAATCAAACGGTGTCTTAGTTTTCACAACTAACAATCACATGATGAAAGATAAGAATGTAAAAATCTTGCATCTAAAGTACAATTTTCTAGTAGCTTTGTTTTAGTAATTTGAAGAATTTCATATCAATTTTTCACAAAAAATTCTATTGTCATTTCTCTGGTTGTAACACCAATTATATTGTACAATAAACCTTCGATGTCATCCTCATCTTCATCATACAGTGCAATTGACTCTACAGTCTGACTATTTTATATTTTTTGTTGATACAATGGCTATTCAAGAAATATACTAACTTCTTCGATGTATTTCCGATCCAACTGATTCTTTATTTTGATCCAAGTCTTATCTATCATGCAACAAGATCATAGTTAGGTTTGATACACAATTGATATATTGTAGTCAGAAATTAGCAACAAAATATCTTACATTCTTTCACCAATAGATCAGGATGCCATAAATACATATGTTGCTGATTTGTGAACATAACCTAACTACTTCGGTGATTTTCTCAAAGAACAAATAAAAAAATAGCGTTGATGGTAAACTTTGTAGTCAATTTGGATCATGATTTCATCATACACTAGGGTTAGGGCTTGGTGATGATCAACAGATCTTTAAGCTCTGTTGTAAGAGATGTGTAATTTATGGGTCTCCATTTATATGTATGATTACTAAATTTACAAGAAAGAAATTGTATCTAGAACTAAGGGTTCAAGAATAGGATATAGGATCATCCAAGAAGGTAGAATAAAATTCAAATTCTTAATGTCATTAATTGTGCTAATCTGATTTAGTTCAAAATTCGGTATGCCTTAGAATCACAATTATCCAACAAATACCACCCAAATATAAATTTTTTATTTTATTTATCATGGAAACACACCACAGCTTTCCTGTCATTAGTAAATTATTTTGTTAAACTATGGTTAATTTTGTTGGCCCAAAAACCAAATACACTAAGTGGCACAAACAGTTATGTAAAATTTTCTTAGAAGTTGCAAAACCAGTGCTCAAGTCCTCAGATAATTAGAATAGAGATCATTAATAGAACAAATTATGTATTAGTTTCACATTGTGTTCAGGCACCTAGGAGGAGCTACTCCAAAATTTCTACAAGTAAATGAAGAAATAAAGTTCAACAAGATCAACACTTCAGAATTTTTATGACTACTTTCCTCATATCTAGTTAGACAAGGAATGCTAAGCACAAACTGAATGAGAAATTGTTAAATCTAAAGCAGTCTGTTCACAAATTGAGAGAAAAACAATGAATGTGAGATAGTTATGTGAGCATGTGCGATCCTGTCTCCACCTAGTAAACAAATGGAGATATTCAAACCTATAGATCAATAGCATCAGAAGTAGCAAAAAATTTCTAATGACCACTATTGCATACAAGCGACTGTCACATGGATGATACTAATTTCTTACACGAGTTGATCATAATTATGCAGACAAATATAACTTTGAGGTCTCACCAACAATTAACAGTTTATCTAAAAAATGATGATTATTTTAGAACAATACAATAGGCTGGGACATGGACTACATTAGAGAAATAAATATCAAATGTCCACATTGATGCTAATGCAGGCACAAAAGCTTGTGAATTAGGATCTTTTCAGACAAAATGTTAGTTGCATTGCTAATAACTAATGGGTGCATTTTTAGATTATGCACTGTACAAAATCATTTCAAGTTTCAACTATGATTCAAAAGTTTCTCAGAAGCATAGACAATAATATTCATGCTCAGTTGTTTCTAACAAAAACATTATAACATGAAGGAATGCAACTAGCCACAAACTTCCATTTGATAAAATCAAACAAAGGAAAGAAGGCCAAAGATACTTACAAAGCGCCGGCAATTATTGAAGTGTAGGCATGTGACATGTATGAATAGATGTAGTAATTACTAACAACAAAAGAAAGGAATGCACATTCAAACCTCTCTGCCAAAATCTTGTGTTCAAGGGCTTTAAAGATAATAAAATCCCTCAGTGAAGGCACGGTGGGCATAAGTAGATCAATGGAGATGGAGAAGAGAGAATAGGATTAGGATTTGAAATCCAAATTTTAATGGGAGGAAGAAGTTAGACATTTTTAATTGACAACCACCAAAAAAATCTAGTGTTTATCTACAAACGTTAAGTTTTTTCAAACGTTTGCCAATAAATACTGAAAAACATTTGATATTTATCTACAAACATTAAGTCATCCTAACATGTGTTAATAAATGTCAAAAATTTCTACCGTCACTTTAAGACATATTGGTATTTCTCTGACTGACACAAATAAGGACTATAATTGTTGTAGTGTTTTCTTCTTCTTCTTCTGGAGTTGTAACTGCTTAAGTTGTTTTAGAGATCATTTACATCATGATTTTCAATAGTGTGAAAAGATAGTAAAAAGGAACAATTGAAGATAATAGGTTTTTTACTTTTACAAGATTGCATCAAGTCTGAACAAACCGGGATGGTTACTTGGGTCAGAAAATTTTGCAAAATCATGAAACTGAACTGCTGGTCCAAAAACCTGCCATACAATTCATTTCTGAAATCTGAACAGAAAGCAAGATGTTCTTATCCCCAACAGTAGCTCTTCTCTGACATTGCTGGATCCAACATGTGATGTGCCCTTAGGACTTGATGTGAGATACTAGCTGTTCCTTGTTCCTGCATGAGAATTTAAATCCATTCAACTGCATTGTATCCAAATTCCACTTCACATGGACTCTACTTCAGGAAAAACTACAGTACAACTCACATCTATTCAGTTGTCTTGAATTGGCAATGATAAGTACAAGAAGTTGATGTTATCTATGGTTCTGTGCATGCCTGTCATACTCTCATACTCTGTTTCAAGGCAGGCTTGATGTCTCCAGGTCCATATATATACATCTAGAACCCTAACCTTCAAAATAATTGTTTTTTTGGTGGCATATGTGTCACTGGAAACTGCTGCTGGAATGAGATGATGCTCCAGTAGCATTGATTGAAACTGGTATTGCACAGCCACTGTTTTGGATTTCACCTTTTCCATATCATCGTTTTTTGCATGAAATATTGTTTTATGCAGACAAATGAGACAAACAGTGTTCAACTGAAGCAAGCAATTGAAGAAGCCATCACCGAAGCTGATGCTCCAACAAGCCCCATGAGTTTATGAATGAGCACAATCATATGAAGAACATCAACACCTAGAACTCTTCTGGTTTTTCAAGATAAACTCACTTTTGTACTGCTATTTCAGTTGTATTCCTCATTTTTTGCTCTCTCAAAAGTCAGAGTACCCTTCTTTTGTAGAGTTGTATCAAAAGAAAGAACTGACATTTATATTTAATTATCTTATGAAATAAAACAATATAAATATACTATTTAAGCTTGCCACAGAATCAGTTTGATGCTCATGTTATAAATGACTAGTCATAGTTACAATCAGAAATAACATAAAAAGACCCAATATTTCTCAATACTCTTTGGATGATATGCCGGAATGCAGTTTTCTTCAATTTGTATTAAAAGAAGATCTTGTACAACTACTTACTATCGATAATATCTTGGAGGGCTTTCTTCGCTTCCTCCAAAGTTTCAACTTCATGTTCCCCCTCGAACAATAACCTTTGAATGTTGAACTGCATATAAAACAAGGAAGACCCCTCAGTGCGAAAAACAGAACATACGTATCTCTGATCAGAATATCTCCACAACAAATAACTCACGAAAGTACCCCTCAAATTGCCATTTCAGATCTTACATACCAAATTAACTTTGATAAACAAGAGTAAAAACAGAAATGCAGAACATGTTTATGGCGGGCTCCACCTATATAGGCTATCAATTTTCAGTTTAAATTTCAAAACTTCCAACTACATAATTGACCATCAACACCAAGCTAGTAAAAGACTAATATAAAGAGTATTGTTGTTAGGTTCTTGGATGCTTGCCAACATACATTTCACATACCAGGGAGTGCACACACAGCTTGATAAGTCTTAATGTATGGCTTACTAACCAAAAACAAGTCTTAATATATGGATTAACCTTCGGTTACCAACTTGATGAAACCTTTGGTAATTGATAGAAAGGGGAAAACACAATTAAGCAGAGGGAACAAGAACTGGGGAAGACGCAAGGATTTCATTGGATAAGGTACCTGTGCCCCCTGACGGACCCGGATGTCAGTGCCTTTACTATCAATTGATATCAGTGCTGCATCATCTATCTCGTTCTCAGTTGACAAGATCTTCATAATCGGCTTTGAAAAGATTGCATTGAGTTCCTATATGCAAAACGCAAATATCTTATCATGCCAAACTGAAATTTGGATTCTACAATTTTGATTAACTTTTCATTATTGACTACAGTGGAAAATTCTATACAAGATAATATTATCTGACCATTAGATTTTGTTCTCCACCATCAGCAGCAATCCTGTCAGGCTGAAGGGCCTCATATTCCTTTACATCAACCCATGCAACAGTCCCGAAGCCCCCAATAAAATATATGTCACTGATTATTACCAAACAAAAAAACAATCAACAGAGTGCATAGATATCCCAACAAGAAAGGAAGGATCGGGAATCAAAGTATATACATGGGCTATAACTTAGATGAACTTCAAGATAGATAACTCCAGAAATGAAAGAAGCCATGGAGTCATGGACAAACCCTATATTCTGCATCCTGAAATAGTGGAAGTTACCCCACTGTTGGGATGACCATTGCTGGTGTTTTGCTATGAACAGCTTATGGGCCCACTCCTGTGGTTGGAATGAGGAAATAAGCTAAAAGGATATATATTTAGGAACATTAAAAAAATTATAGAGATTGCAAACTTGTATGTATATCAATAGTACTGCTAATAGTACTGCTAATCAAGAAAGTTTGATCTTAAATACAACTAAGCAATGAAAACTAGCTATTGAATTGTTTTTGTTTTCTTCATTCTATAGCAAGTTCATTTGATGTGATGTGAAACCATTGTGATAATTCATAAGGTCAAATGCACAACTGAAGAGCTTTAATTTCTGGTGTCAGTACAGTTTGACTCAAGTGCTGCCAACAAGTTCTGGGTGTAAAAGGCATAAGATTGGACTGAAGTATAATTAACTTAGTAGTATCTAATTTGAAGAGATCCATGAATTAAGAGCACTAAAATTTAAGTACTACTTTGCAAAGTTATAGTAAGAAAATGGTTTACCTGAAACCAAATAGGTATAAATTGCATTCATCAATAATATTTGAAGAAGATTTTTCCCATAAGAAAAGAAAAAGAAGAACATTCTGTCCAGTCATAATTCCCATAAAACAGTACTATGCTCTCATCAATAAAGGTACAGAACAGGGATATCGTTCCATGACCTAGAGGATCCTTCAATAATTGAGTGAACTAACAGAAGTGAGAGAATTTAGTCCATCTCAAACTTATTGAATTCAGATACATTGCTTGATCGTCATTATAAATGATTGCTGACTAGTTTCTCACATACATAAGTACTGGAAGAGGATAACAAGCTTGAGGTAAATACATTCTATTTCAAGAACAAGTGGATAGAATCTGATGCAGCAGAGATATTATGTAGACTAGTATATCAAAACAGAAAAGGAGGGGTAATTTGATTGGAACCTGTTGGTCTTCTGGTAGCGGAAGAATGTCACCAAAAATAGTCACACGTGCATTTGACAGCCCACTCCATCCAGGTATCTAAAAACATTACCAGCTTTCATCAAGTAAAGCAAGGAACATTAGACAATTTTCCTTCCAAAACTGAAAAAGTATACCTGTACAACAAGAGAACATCTTGGATTCTGCAACATATTCCTTGTATGAATTGCCAATGGTGACAGTGACAAGATTGGATCTACATGGGAAGTTTGCAGGATCAAGTGAGGATATGAGATAAAATTTGCTTTCAAGAAGAGGAATATTTGACCACTCACGGCCTTTTGGATCAGAAGCAAAATCAACTAATGAACCAAATGGGTAAAATGCCCGGCGGTGATGCATTTTAGACATTATAGTGCACAGATGGGCAAACCTCGCCTTGATTTGACAGCAAAAACAGCAAAGGAAATAAAGTCAGCAAAAAAGCAGATTTGCAGAGCATGAACAGCTAACACTTAGTTGAGAAACAAAAAGAAAAAAAATTATGCATTATATAGGTGTTATAGCTTACCTGCTCCATAAGATTACGAACAGCCAGGGCTGGTCGAGGTAGATCAAGAGTTGAGGTTGCACTGTGTACACCACCTGAAATAGGTGTTCTGAAAAGTCCAGTTTTGGATCCAGTTACACCACTTTCAATTTTATCTGGCATTGATACATCTGTTTTTCCTAAAAAACCTCTACCGTGGCTACCATTGAGACTTGAGACACTCTTCAACAGTACAAGAAGATAGTGTCAGGAAATCTTGCATGGAAACAAAGCCCTTTCAAATATAAAATGTGGAAATGCTAATAGCAATGCTGCCCGTTGTTGTAGAGAAAAGCTGATTTCACAATTTACTATTGGTAATTCTTCATTTCAAAGAAAGCAAAACAAAATGTGGGGATCTAATTTTAATAGGTAGAAAGGATTTTGTATCTCAAGATCAAAGAGAAAAGAAAAGGAATCAGACAAAACTGATATCTGAACTGCAGGATAATGGATAGTCAGGAAATCCTGGTGTGGAAAAATCAGGGATGTTTTGCCACAAGCAATCTTGCCTTACAAATATAAAAGGATACCTTAGGAAAGAGGACCATTTATCTTTATATCTGAATTCCTATAAGCTCCACGGGGTAACAGAAAACACTTTGAATCAGGTCAAGTTTGGTGTTACAAATTGTCATAATACTTGCTTCATGCATAGCAAGTTTGAACCTTCGGACAATTTACTCAATTAGACATAAGATAGTCAAGAAGACGGCAAGTCTATTAATTATTTAAGTTAATATAGGGGTACACAAACTGCACATTTATGACCACATTTTCACTTGATTAAACTGATCTTTGATCATCAAGTTGTAATTCATATTAATTAATTCCACAAAAACTCAAAATCAAGTTTAATAAAACATAAGATAGAAGTTTGTGCCAGAACAAAAAGCGTCCATGCCTCCATACTAACACTCTTCGCCCATTAAGAAACAATCGCACTTTTTCTTCAAAAACTCGGAATGAAAATCAATTCTCATACACCATCCAACCCAGCCCAACAACCAAAACAACAATCGTAAGTCCCTTTAGCAGCAACCCTAGAATTACAAACTAAAATTTATCAAAATGGACGCAAGAGCAAAATAAACTATGAAACCAGTCGTTCACGGGAAACTCTTTTTTCATAAAGGACACGAGGAGTTTTTTTAAGCACAAAAATATATTGAGTCAATCTTATATGATAAATTTTATCTTCCAGTACCCAAAAAGAAAAAAAAAAAAAAGGAGAAAAGAAAAACCTTCCATCAACGCAACCCAATTCCGGTAATCAAAATCAAAACTTGATAATAAATTACCTCGAAAAGGGACAAACTCTCCTGAGAACCGACCCCAGCCCCAGTTCCGTCCACCCCACCACCATCGGAAGCCCTTACCATCCTCCCCGTCCTGGCACTCCCCGCCTCACTCTCCGAAAACCTCAAAGACCCAAAATTTTCCTTCAACTTGTATCCCCCGAGCGAAAAGGGCGGAGCTTTCAGGAGGCCGGATATCGCTGCGCGGCGGTGGGAGGAAGAGGGTTCGGCGGCGGGAGAAGCAGCGATAGAACTCGAAACGGCTTCCATGCGACGCGGAGAGGGAGGAAAGGAGCAGAGAAAGAGAAGGGGACGGAGGTTTGAAGAGAGAGAGAGAGAGAGAGAGAGAGAGAGAGAGCGTGTGGATATATATATAAATGGAGAGACAGAAATTGAGAGGGAGGGAGAAGAAGGGGGCGCGGGAGACGGATGTGGACGCTCTCGGGAGGGAAACGAGAATTCAGAAACAATATCGGAGGACATTGACAGTCTGTTTGTTTTAAGGATCAGGATTAGGTTTTTTTTAAAAAAAATTAATATTATTTATTTTATATTATTACTAAATTAAATTATTATAAAAAAATTAAGGACTAATTACGTATATCCGTAATATCTCTTAATTATGAAAAATCTCTCGAAATTTTTATAATTATCAACACCATCCCTTTTTTAAAATATTTACCTACACCTTGATTATTATTTAATCAAATTTTTCTTAAAAAATTCTGATTTTACCCTCCATAATTTTTATAATTAAACTCCTAAAAAACTTATTTTTTCACTTCCACTCTTTCTCTCAAAATATTTACAAATAAATCTTTAAAATATTTTTATTTATAAAAAAAATCCAATGTTAATATTTTTCAAAAAAATATTTATAAAAGAGCTGAAATATATTAAATATTTTATAAATAAATCCTAATATTTGTATATTTACAAATAAGTCCCTTGAATTTTTTTATTTATAAAAATCCAAATGTTAATATTTTTTAAATGAAAATTTATAAAAAGGACCTTAAATATTTTAAATATTTTACAAATAAACCCTATATAAGAAATTTAATTACAAATTTTGTATTTGTAAATTTACAAATAAGTCTTTTGAATTTTTTTTATTTATAAATAAGTCAAAAATTTATAAGTTTAAAAAAAATTTAACAAAAAAGAGTTGAAGGTATTAAAACTTAAAATTTTAAAATACAAGTTCAATATTTTATCTATTTACAAATAGACCCCTCAAATTTTTTTATTGATAAATAAGCCCAACTTTTATCAAATTTTTAATAAAATTTCACAATATTGCAGTTTTAAAAATTAAACTTTTGAATTACAAATTTAGTATTTGTACATTTACAAATAGACTCCGTGAATATTTTTACTTATAAATAAGTTCAAAATATTATCATCTTTAAAATAAAATTTTACAAAAAAGACATTGAAGGTTTTAAAACTTAAAATTTCAAATTATAAGTTTAATATATAGACCCTTAAAACATATTTATTTATAAATAACTCTAAATTTATTATTTTTTAAATAAAATTTTACAAAGAAGACATTGAACATTTTAAAACTTAAAATTTGAAATTACAAATTTAATATTTGTGCATTCACAAATATACCCCTTGAATATTTTTATATATAAATAAGTCTAAATTTTTATTATTTTTTGAATTAAATTTTACAAAAAAGACATTGAAGGTTTTTAAACTTAAAATTTAAAATTACAAGTTTAATATTTGTACATTTAAAAATAGACCCCTTGAATATTTTTTTAAAATAAGTCCAAATTTTATTTATTTTAAAACTAATTTTACGAATAAATCATTAAAGGTTTGAAAACTTAAAATTTAAAATTACAAGTTTAATGTTTGTACATTTTTCAAATAGATCCCTTGAATATTTTTATTTATAAATAAGTCTAAATTTTTTATCATGTTTTAAATAAAATTTCAAACAAAGACATAAAAGGTTTTGAAACTTAAAATTAAAAATTAAAAATTTAACATTTGTACATTTAAAAATAGATACCTTGAAAATTTTTATTTATAAATAAGTCCAAATTTTATTTATTTTAAAACTAATTTTTACGAATAAGTCATTGAAGGTTTGAAAACTTAAAATTTAAAATTACAAGTTTTATGTTGTACATTTATAAATAGACCTCTTGAATATTTTTATTTATAAATAAGTCTAAATTTTTTATCATATTTTAAATAAAATTTTACAAAAGAAACATTGAAGGTTTTAAAACTTAAAATTTAAAATTTCAAGTTTAATATTTATACATTTAAAAATAGACCCCTTGAATATTTTTATTTATAAATAAATCTAAATTTTATTTATTTTAAAACTAAATTTTACGAATAGACCTCTCGCCAGTCGTGTCTGCACTCTCGCCGGCCGTGCCCGCACTCTCGTCGGCTAGCATCCACGTCCGCACGCTGGCCTCTAACGTTGGCGCCCACGCGCCCGCTGCCCTTGCTCGCCACTTCTTTATAAATATTTTTTGAAAAATATTAACATTTGAACTTTTTTATAAATAAAAATATTTCAAGGGTTTATTTATAAATATTTTGGGAGAAAGAGTAGGAGTGAGAAAATAAGTTTTTAGGAGTTTAATTGTAAAAATTATGAAGGGTAAAATCGAAATTTTTGGAGAAAACTTTGATTAAATAATAATCAGTGGTACATGTAAATATTTTGAAAAGAGGAATGGTGTAGGTAATTACGGAAATTTTGAGAGGTTTTTCGTAATTAAGGGATATTGCGGGGGGTGTACGTAATTAACCCAAAAATTAAATAATTTTTTGACTTTTAAATTATTGAAACATTAATTTTGATAAAAAATAATTTACAAAAATAATTTACTAATATTAATTCTGATCTTGAATCAAAGAGTGCTTGATTAATTTATTACTTAGAAAATCAAGCCTTATGGAGGTTGTACTTTGGATTAATGTGGAACAAAGAGAAAGCACGGATCATATTAATGATGTTACATATAGAACAATGGTTATACGCAATGGTTATATGACGCCAATGTTATATGGTAATACAAACGAAAATAATTTAGGCTAAAACAGTCAAAATATATCAATTTATAAATGTCAAATTTGATTTTGAAACACTAAAAATATTACTAACAAAGCATTCTTATATACGCTGGAGCTAATGACAACACTCTCTTTGTTGTCCACATCGGCCCAAATCCTCCAGCAAGTGGCAATGCTCTCATTACAAGGAATCAATATGAAGCTTGCTTTCTTTGTTTTTCCTTTTTTTTTTTGTGTTGCAAGGAGCATGAAAAAGCAAATAATCTTGTAAACAGCACCAAAAATTCAAAGGCCTTTGAAATACAATTAGTTCCCTGATGTAATCTTGCACTTTGTGGTGCAGCAACGACTACAACAGCATGCAAAAATAACAAGACGACGACAATACAAGTTCATGATCATGACATCAATATAGCCTATATAAGTTTTCTCACCTTAATCATCAATATCTGTATTGTTTGTAAGGATATAACAAAAAAAAAGATACACCTTTGCAAAGACTAAAATAAGGCAAAGGTCTGTAATGTACAGGTTAGGATGCCTCTCTCTGAAACTGAAGCAATATGAGACTTACAATATAAAAGAGCAAAAAAAAATAGAATATCCTAGTTGCCTAGATGGAATAATTGGTATTCGTATAGGAAGCCCAAATCTGTAAGAGGAAAAGAATCATAAATCCTGTATAGATGGTCTGATGGCAACACTGTCATTATACTTGAGGGCAAGGACAAGCACGATCAGCATCCTGCACAAATAACAGGAAGAGATTGCTGTAAATCAAAACAAATTGTCAACCATGATAAGCATTGGAGAATTCTGAGGCTAAAACACCAATGGAAAATCGAAAAAGACCATTATTACCATCAAAAAGACATCATATTAGAACAATAATGTTGTTTGTGCCAAAAAAAGGAATTAGTATTAAATCAACCACCCCCATATATGTTCTACTGTGGAGTGTGAACAATTATCAAAATATCATGTACAACATGAAAATCTGAATGAACAAATACTAAAGAGTTTGCAGCACAAAGTGAAAATCGCAGATAATAGTAGAAGTTAAGCAATCACCAAATCACCACCATGGATAGAGAACACATAAACTTAGTGACTGAAAGAGAGACAAAATCAAAAGCTTCTTAAGGTAAACAAATCATGCCCCCATTAAAAGTAGAAGTGAAAGAACAAGTATGCTACTTAAATGTTGCTTTTAGTGTTTACAGTGAGTGTAGGACCAGCAAGTACTCATCCACATCATGTACAAATCCAACAGATACCCGAAGAATATATGGCAGCATTACAACACCTGAAATAAACAGACCAGCAAGTGGTGCTTATCATAAAGCAAAAAGCATCACAGGAACACTAGGATGCAACACTGAAATGTTGATACGTTTTAAACATTAGCTGGGACATAATTTTTTCAACCAAGCCAAGCTATCTTTCAGGCTTTGCAAATCTGATGCTCAGTTCAGATGCATTTGCATATCCACTCATAAAAGTGTTGACATGTAGGATCATTTTTTATTTTTGTAGTTTACAAATTAAAAAGTGAGTAGTTTCAGAAAACCAAAGAAGTGCTGCATGGACTGCTGCCAACTTTAGCTTTCATTTATCTTCTTCAGGAAATAAAGTGTCATCAAGATTACAAATATAGCACTCATCAATCTGTCCTTTTACCATTGTGAACATGTTAAGGTACCCCATCAATCAAATCTAAAGTAGCAGTAGCTACAATTTACATCTGCCAGACAGACATCCTTAGTCAATCATCTATCTCTACATATTGAGGAAAAATCATTAGGTTAAATGAGAAGGGCTTTATAAGACATATTTCCATGGATGTTGCCAAACAACTTCACATAACGAGCACGCCCACATTTCGTAGTGCTAAGAACATATCTGCCCATTAACACTTAACACTATAACATGGTGTCATTGACCAAGTAAATACCAATCTTTCTGAGAACTTGTATAATGCAGAATACAACTGCCAAGCAATTACCAAGCTCAGCTTTATCAAGTTGAAGTCTAGTTGAATGTGCAAAAGAAACATGATCAGAAAGTGTATCAAGAGATGGAGTAACAATGGAATAAACATGAATTAATTCCGTCAAAGCATTATTATAAAGTCAGTACTTACTAATGACATTAACTTCAAATGATGCTTGCAAGTAACGCGTGCAACATAATCCAATATAAGATAACTCCGAGACGCAATGCCGGCTGCCTCATCAGTAGCCGATCACCAGAGACCCTGGTAAATAAACAAGGGTAACCACTGAGGAATACATTTCAGAAAAATGAATAGCATACAAACAAACTCAAAAATATGCCTACCATATTGCATCAATTCTGTCCACTATAGGCCTTGTGATTCTTGGGACAATTCGTGACATAGTGAGGGCCTTGAAGCCATGAGCTTTTGAAAGAAATGAAAATCCAGAGTCAATTACAAGCTATATGCACAACAGTAAAGCAATGGAAAGAACCAAACACTCACCTTTGTCGTCGTCATCATCATTTAATGCATTATCATCCCGGTGATTATCTATGGCTATGGCAATCTGGTCACCAATTGCTTTCCGTGCACCACGGACATGTGGAGTCACAGTTGAAGCAACTTTGTTTATCTGTAATCAAATGTATTACAGTCAACAAATGCTGAACAAGTTCAATAAAGCTTAATAACTAGCAAGTCATGTATTGCAAATATGTTGGGAATGAATCAAGAGAAGTTTATCTACCACTGGTTCCACCTCCAAATGCTTTGGAGAGGATATACTTGCAGATTGACTGGAAGCTCTTCCTCCATGAAACAGCTGTATCTGGGTTTCCTTCTCCTGAAGAGAAGCCTCAATAATTTCCACTTTGTGTACTAGATCTTCCACTCTACCTCTTTCCACTTGCAGCAAAGCATCTTTACTCTGAGCAGTTAGTCTTATATCATCTAATTCTGCCATCATATTTGCAATGTTCTTCTCAAGAATTTTGGTGTATGCATGAATTTGACTAGAGTTTTCAAGGTGCAGTTGAACCCCAAAACGGGAAACCATCACCTCCATCCATTCTAGTAACTCGTTCACCTCTGATGAATGCTTCTTGTTGACAACCTGTGCAGCCAGAACATCATTGGTACACCTAGTGACTTCCTGACGCAGGAATGAGATCTCTGAATCCTTCCCTTGCAATTGCAACTGAAGGTTCTCCACTTCTGAAAGAAGACTTTCAGACAGGTTATGTAACTCATCAAACTTGCTCATTGTAGTTGAAAGTTTTGCCAAAGCCTTTGCCCGGGAAGCTTCAAGACTCTCTAATGCCGAATTCTTTTCTTGAACTATATATTCGAGCTCATTTTTCTTGTTTTCCAGGATTTCCATCTGTGACTCCTCCTCGTCAAGCGCTTGCATGAGGGCATCAATTTCTGCACCAACAGAAAAATCACTCATAATTGCACAAAATATTTCCATATTAAAGCTTTAGTTCCAAGTATAAGGTGTTAAACATAGGGATGAAATCTGGGTCAAAAAGGCCCCATGAAAGAACAAGCATATCACAAATTTTCAGGTCAGCATCTTTGGAGAATTCAGGGACTTCACATCATACCTAACAGACAATTACTCAGTAGGGAAACAAAAACCAATTCATTCCATTGGAAACCCACCACAATCCCCTAAAGTAGGAATGTATAAAAAAACCAAAGAATCCAAAGAATTAAGCAGAATAACAATTCTGAACGAGAAACTCTGGCTCTGCAAGTAAAGAATTATAAGCCAAACAAACTGATTTATTAGAAAACTAACAGGCTTTTCCAATACTTCACCTTGATCTTTTGCAGAAAGCACATCCATCAAAGATTTGATTTTGTGTCCGAGTTCCTTTGAAGTGACCTCGAAGGCTTTCAGCTCATCAAGTCTCAGCTCTAGAGATTTTTTATTCTTCTCCAAAGCCTCAACCTGCTTTTCTAAATCATTTACAAGGGTTCCTGAAGAATTAAGATCAGCTAAATACCTCTTTCCAACAGATTCAGCCTCTTTTATCTGCAATACAAGCTCCTGGGAGACACTATTCATTTGAATGTCCTTTTCCTGAAGTTCCCTCTGCAACCCCAGAATAGTTTCTTTCAGATCTCTCTCATTGCCCTCATCTATATCCCTTCCACTAATTGAATTATTTACTGCAGAGAGTAAACTATTAGCTAGAGATCTAATCTGATCCTCAGTGAAAGGAACACCATGTCCATCAGCATGCTCATCAGCGTTACCAGGAAAATTTGAAATTGTATGAGATCCTCCAGACATATGATCAAGAGGAAGCAAGCTACTGTCAGATTTTAGTGCTTCTCTACTCTGAATCTCTGATATGGAATTGCTACATGCTTCAAAGAGAAGAGACAGATTTCCTCTCAAAGAATGAATTTCTATTTCCCTTTCCTTCAGCCTCATTTCGCAGGTATTGATATCTTTTCTCAAAAAATCTGATAATTCCTTCTGAGAAGTCAGCTCCCTCTGTGCAATCCCCATAGCATCATACAGACATCTTGCTTGTTGATCAATATGAACAAAATGTTTGTGGACACTTTCAACAAGATCATCATATTCTCTAATGCAATCACCCAAGCCACCATCAGCAAGGCCAAGATGTTCAGCTTTAAGATCCAAAGTGGGGGCAGCAAAATGAGACTTCTCCTGGTAAAGCACAAAAAAATTGTTTGTAAGAATGAACCCCCTTAAAATTATGAAGACTAAAAAGAATTTCAATGTCAAAACAATAATGTAGGCTTTCAGATGGGAAATTTCTGTCCAGTAACTGGGATAAAAATAAGACTAATATGGTTGTATAGTCATGAAATCGAATCAACATAGCTAATCCCTGCAAATGGTCAAAAATAGGAGTCACATGAAACAGCCCCATTGAAGGGTCAATCTAAAATTGTTCACATGTCCGTTCACTTACACAAGGTAAAAATTTTAACATGTAAGATTCAGTAACATTCTAGAATTAGCTGGAAATGCTAATAGTCAATATATCCAGTTTTATGAGTATGGGAACTTTGAAATATATTTTGATCATCCTGTGTCAGATGAAGATGTGGAAGTACAAAGAGAAGTGCACAGCCACAAATTTTAATAAAAATCCAAGAAATTTGGCATCTGATACACGTCAGCAACATGATTATATGGTTGCAAGAATATGCTAAATTAGATAAAGGGCACAATAATTCCCTCCATTGAAACAGGGAAAAGGTGAACTTTGTGAATTTTTTTGGTTCAAGGTCTACAAACAATATAATGAGCAACTTGTACTCAACAACCTAGATACTTATGGTGATACTTTAGGAAAGAAATTACCTCACTATTTAGATTACCAGAAAGAAGGCTACTAGACACAGGTTGAGGTATTAAAGCCAATTTTTCACCATTCAGCTGTTTCAGAATGGACTCCATAAAGATCTCCACACAGTTGAAGAGGTCCATGTCCTTGCTAAACACATGAGTAAGGAGACTTGAAAGACCAACATAGCCTTTCCTTAATTGATCAATTGCAGAAGTAAGTTTCCCCAAATTGTCGGTTTGCTTTTTCATTTCTTCAGAATGAACTTCTGTTAACTGTTTGATTTGCAATATGGCATTATTTCTCCCAACCTCAGCAGTGTCCTTTTGTTTAGTACATTCCAGGAGTGTAGCCTCTTTTCTTACCAGCTCCTCCTGGAGGAGATCAGCCCTTTCATGAACTTCATTTAGTTCAGCTTGAAGAAGCTCGACTGCATGCTTTGACTTCCTGGCCTCATTTTCATAATAAACTAATGATGATTTCATATCAATGACCAGCTTTCCAATTCCTTCCATCTTCTGTACAGGATCAACCATACCAAGTTCATTCTTGACATCAATGGCATGCAAAGCAGTTAGCAACACACTTAAAGTCTGTCTAATATCTTGCAGATTCTGCTCTGACACTGCTAATTTATTGACCACCGATGACCTCTCCGATTCTATTGCCTCTATCCGCTGATTATGCTCAGCCTTCAAGTGTTCCACCATTATATCCATTTCTTCAATGGTTTGTTTCAAGCCATCCCTCTGCTGCACCAGTCCTTTTCCTTTTCTAATAGCAACATTTAACTTATCTCTTGTCGAAGCCGACTTTTGCTCTTCCTGAGTTAGCTGTTCTTGAAGAACATCCCTCTGTTTAACCACTGCCTCTAACTCTGACACCAAAGATTGATACCTTTCCATTGCTGCAGTATTGTCTGCCTGCAACAACTCCTTCTGCTTACTCAGTGTGTCTAACTTGGCAGTAAGAGCATCACATTTCTCTATAGCTGCATCTTTCTCCTTCACTATATTGAATTCACCTTGTGCCACATCAAGATCTAACTTCACAGCCATCGAGTCCTGCTTCTCCTTTTGTCTTTGAACACCTTCTGATCTGTTTTTAGTAATAAGCAAATTGTTGTCATCCATAACAAGCTCTTTGTCAGCAATGCTGGGCATAGCTTTCTCTGCAGAGAGGGCAATATATTTATCTATGAGCTTCTTTATTAATCCTTCCAAGTGATTAATGCCACTACTAGTACCAGTTAGAGCATCAGAAATATCAACCTGATGCAATGCACTATAAACCAACTCATGCAACTTCTGAAGCTCGGTCTCAATTTGATGATCCTTTTCTGCTACTTCTTCAGCCAAATCCTTCTTCAAATCAGCAAGTTCTTTTCGAAAGTTCTCCTTGTCTAGTTCATCTTGTACATTTTTGTCAGAAAGACTACAGTATTCAATCCTCAATTTATCCAGGCTTTCAGAAAGAAAATCCTTTTCACTTTTAATAGCCGGAACCTCATCAGTGAGTTTAGAAATTTTTTCCTGGGACTTTTCCAAGTCAGCTATAAGCATCTCAGAAGAGAGTTCAAGCTTCTCAATCTTCAGTAGCAATGAATCTCTTTCACATTGTGCCTCAGAAAGTGATCTTGCTAACCACGAAAGCTTATCTCCAGTTTCCAAAATCCTTAACTGAGAGGGCATATCTATTGAATCCAACACTTCTTCCCATTTCTGCACGAGGCTATTTCTCTCCATCAAGGACTGCTCCAGCATATCGTTTTGCTCTGCCAAACCATAGAACCTACTCTGAAGCTCCCCATATTTTCTTTTCAATTCATCTAGCCCCAGATCTGAAGATTGCTGTCTTCCATCATTCAATGCATCCATGCCCATGAAAACAGCTTCAGTCTGTGAACCATCAACAGAAATTTTCTGATCAGAATCGTTTATAGGGAATGAGGAACTCCCAACAAATAATCTGGCCAGCAACTCAACTTTCTCTACAATATCCTTGGAGTGAAAATCCTCTGGTAAATCCAGTTCCTCTAAGACTTCTTCAATTCTCTGAATAACAGAATCCTTAAGGAGAAAAGAGTCTCTCAATGCGGTAGCAGAATTTCGAATGTAAGAGAGTTCTGATTCTAAAGCTTCAACACGTTCTAATTCAGAACAATACTTAAGCTTAGCCTCTGCTTCTCGAAGTAATTTTTCTTTCAACAGCAACTCTTGCTCACACTTTTCAAGTTCAGTAGACTTCTCCAATAGAGATTGCTTAAGGCTGTCTCTCTGCACAATCAAGCCTTTGCCTTTTGCAACAGCTATGCTAAGCTTCTCTTTCACGGAGGAAAGACGCTGCTCAGACTGCTCAAGTTCAGAAACTTTTGACTGTAACTCAGAGTGAGATGCTTCAAGAGCTGCTTGCATCTTACTGGATTCTTTTTTGAGAATGAGCAGCTCATTTTCCAGTTTAATGTTTGAGGCGCCGAGAAAATGTACCTTTTCTTGCAACCCACCCATTTCTACAACCAGAGGTACAAACTCTTTCTTAAGCAAGCTTGGCAAGGGCAAGGACCAACTGTCAGCTGAAATATATGGCAGCATGTTAATTTCTTGCAAGTAGTTCTTTGACAGATTAATCTGCTCCATAGATTCCTCATATTTTTTAATAAGACAATTAATCAAATGTTCCAGGTGTGACAAGACAGACATAAACAAGTCATTCTCAATGCTGTTTGGCTTAGTAATAACTTGGTCATCTCCCACCAATTGACTGGTGGTATCAGGATCGTCATTCCATCCATAACATTCCAATCTTCTGGTCAAAGAAAGGCACCTTGAATTGGATTCTTCAATGTCATTGTTTTTATTCATTAGAACAGATTCAAGTCCAATTTTGGCCTGGAGAAGCTCTTCCAACTCAAAGGTTAAATCATTGTATCTGCTCTCCTGTTCCTCAATTTTCTCATTTCTACTAAATAGCTCTGACTCAAGTGTACTACATGCAGAACGAACATGGACTAGATCATCTAATAAATCATGTGTCTTCATCAATAGCATTTCACAGTTCAGGGGTAGAAGTTGCAGCATGTTCTCATCTGTTTCATCCAGATCAGCAGACCCTGTATCTTGGCAAAAGCTACTCACAAGAGTCCTGAGGTTAGCATGGATTTTATGAAGTGCACTAACAGCCAATTCGTTCCTTTCTTGCAATTTCAGAATCAATTTATTCTGCTGTTCATATTTGTTATGATTCAGATGAGCTGCTTCAATTTTTTCACGCATGCTCTCAATTGTTTCTGTAGTAGCATTCACCAAAGTAAATACACATGAGCCACAATCCAAGTTGTCAGGAAGAGATAATCCAATAGATGCATTAACTTTTTTTCTTGACTCAGAAATTGCAACCTCAATTGAGTTCCATTCTTGTTGGAGAACAGATGCCCTGTCATTTACTTCCTTCTGAAACACATCTACTGCACTCAAAAGCGTCTCTGCTTCACTTGTAGCATTTTGTTCTACTTCATTTAACTGATTGTGTAAATCATCTATCCTGGATTTATATGTCAGCTCTTTTTCTGCAAGCTCATCAAACTTTGCTCGAAGGATATTGTTTTGCAGTCTTTGGGCCTCAACTAAACACAGTTCAGCATTTCCCAAATCTAGCTCCATGCGCTTCAGCATAGCTCTGAGATTACATATCAGTTCTCTTGTTACTTCATAAGAAGATACAAGTTTTTCTTCAACAGTTAAAGAAACAAGATCAGTATCACTGTCTTCGTGATATTGTTTAGACTCAAAAGCTTGAATTAGTTTTGATACTGCTCTCCCATCTGATTTGGTAGCTGACACAGCATGAGATTGCATACCTTGAATTGACTTTTCAAAATTTTGCAATGCAATTTCAGCCTCTCCTAGATGACCCCTCAAAACTCCCAACACATCAGAAATGTGAGAATAGTCCACATCAACATTCTGCAAAAAAGGGCCTTTCTCATGGTAGGCTGCCACAGTATTTGACACAGTCAAGGTGTCTGTCGTAGAAACTTCAATTGCATTATCTGAGACAAGACCTTCCACATGAGAACTGCTAAAAGGAAACTCAGCTTCTTGCAATTTAAGGTGCAACTGACTGTACTTATCAGCTAACTCTTTTATCGTAGACTTGTATGCTTCTGAACTGCTGGATAAATACAGATTCTCCTCCATGAGTTGCTCAAAAGATGCTCTTATTTCCATTAGGTTAATGTCTGGTAACACTTGCTTGTCAAGTATGATTTCTAGCCTTGCTTTGTGATCAGACAACTCAGAAGCAAGTTTCAGATTCTCCTCAGACAATAAATCTTTGTCTTCCCTAAACTTTTCCTTTTCATCAGCTCCGAAATTGAAAGAAGCAGTCAACTCCAATTTTTCTTTTTGTAGAGTTTCCAATGAACCCCTGCACTGAGCTAATTCTGCTGATGCACGCACCAAGTCTTCATGAGAAAGTTCCAGTTCATTCTGTAACTGACAAACCCTGCTACTGAGTGCCTCAACTTCCTCTCTAGAGGAAAGACAACGACTTTCAAGCTCCTCATTTCTGATAGCCAACTGATGGAACTCTGCTCTGCAATCTGTAAGTTCTTTGCAGACTATTTCCTTGCTGTCTTGAGTTTCTTTAACCAAACCCAATAGCCTGGACACTTCAATTGAAGAATGCTGATAAAACTCCTCTCCAGCCTGAGTCTGTTCAGCTAGTTGCAATTGCATCAAATCACTTACAACACGTGTTAAGTAAAGATGACATCTGATATTCTCGACTGACTCAAAAGTGGAGAGACAACGGGATTCAATTTCTGTGTTTTTTATGGCCATATATTCAAGCTCAGACAGGCAATGCATTAGTTCTCCAGAAATAAGAGCTTTGTGTTTCTCAGTTTCTTTAATCAAGTCCCTGAGCTTGTTGACTTCCTCAGAGGATTGTAAACCAAAATCTTGAGTTTGCTCATCTAAAACCAAATGAAGAAAATCCCTTTCTACATAAGATTTGTAAAGATGACTTTTAAGATTTTCAACTTGAGCAGAAAAAAGATCATCTATTGATGAATTTAATTCCCACTGCTTAACTGGATTAAAGGAACCTTCCTCCTTATGTGTCGTGACCTCATCTCCAGTTGATGTAGCCCATTCTCTAGGAACCTCACCCACTGGATTACTCTCAACTGTAACATCCACTGGATTTTCCATTTGACTGACCCAGTTCCCCTCTTCCTTGTGGCCAAAACAATTTCCTGTTTCTGGACCACATATTTCTTCAGATGTAGATGGTTCTCCTGGAATTTCTTCCTGAGGTTGCTCATCCAACTTCTCCTCTGGTTTAGTAAACTGGCCTTCTGAAACATCCCCAACAAACTCATGGCCAACAACAACATTGTCCACAACAAAAGGCTGCTCGCCAACTCCTCCATCAACTTCACCCCCCTTGTCTGCCTCAGCAGTGAGACCAGCTTTACTTTCAGCACACGGAATATCCTGCAATGAAGAAGGTTCATCTGTATTTTCCTCTGCAACTCTCTCAACCTTCTCCTCAAGGGAAGTAGCTTGTCCTTCCGAAATCACCTCCATTTGCTCTCTTCTAGAAGTTGTGCCCTCCATATCTAATGGATGCTCTCTAATTCTATCTACTTTCATTCCTAAGTCCCCATTGGTTGTTTCAACATCTCTAGTTTCAACTGTGGTGGCATCTTTTGAAGAAGGTGATGCCTCCTGAATTGCTTCATTCATAACAGGCATTCCATTTCCATCATTAATTGATTCATCATCCATCCCCAAGACCAACATCTTGGATCTTGCACTCGAAGCACCAACCACAACTTCATGATTCTCATCAACCCAAGCAGCAAATGCATCAACCACTTCCTTCTCTCCATCAGCCCCATCCTTATGATACTTGATGTCCCCGCCGTCACTATTGTGTTGGTCCAACCCGGAAACTCCACCTTCCTGCATTGTCCCTACCCAGCAGCAAATGAGCATAGACATTACACATCCAACCCACATCTCCTCTCTCTACACCAACCCACCAAACACCATAAAATTCAAATATTTGAACGAAATTCTTACCTTCCGATCCGATTCAACTCCAGATCCCGAATCAACCAGCGTCGCAGCAACCGAAGCGTCCCCCGGATCCGCCTCCTGCTTGCTGGGCTTGGTCGAGGATTTCCCGCCGCCCTTCTGCTGCCGGAATTGCTGGAGCTTTTGCCCCCAAAAATAAGGACCAAAAGATTCATTAAAAAATTCAAAAATAACAAAAAAAAAAAAAGGATAGCACGAGGACGAAGATGATAAAAAGAGGGAACCTTTTTCCGGCCGGCGGCGAGGAGCTTGTTCTTGTCCATCGGGGATCAGCTGCCGCCGCGGATTTAAAAGCGCCCAAGCTCCGGCAGCATCCAAGCACACAAAGGCGAGAACTATCTAATCAAACGATTTCAGAACCATAATCGAAACATTCGAAATCCTAATTTCAGGGAAAAAAATGCAAAAAGAAATCACAACAAACCTACGGATCTGGCGGGATACCTAGGATTTCTTCTGCTACTACTACTTCTTCTTCTTGGATTGATTTGGTGGGGTTTGGTTGTCGGTGGGATTTCTCCCTGCAAGAGGTTACTTGTTGGTGTTTCTCTTAGATCTAAAATTTAAAAAATAATAATAATAAAAATTGGATCTCGCGACGATTTCATCGTATTCGTCTTCTTACCGCGCGATCTAACAAATGTTCCCACATTTCTCTCGTACCCCTGGACTTATGTATTACAGATAACCCCCTGGAATTATGT
Source organism: Trichopus zeylanicus subsp. travancoricus (assembly GCA_005019695.1). Taxonomy (NCBI): domain Eukaryota; kingdom Viridiplantae; phylum Streptophyta; class Magnoliopsida; order Dioscoreales; family Dioscoreaceae; genus Trichopus; species Trichopus zeylanicus. The sequence goes on along the minus strand of RXID01014290.1, from coordinate 58,899 downwards.
ATAATTAATTATTTCATGCATGGTGTTATTTTTATGATATTTCCCCTCTCTTTCAACATTTTTAGAATGAGGTCCATATTGTCACTCATTGGTGCTCCTTGTTGTCACTCGTTGGTGTTTATAACTTCAATTAGGTCACTGAAAGGTGCATTTGACCAGATTGCAGATGACTTCTAGGGCCGGCCCCTGCTACGAATTGAAAGTTACATTTTTCTAACAAGATACTCAAATTAAATGTACACATATAGCCCCCTGCATTATAGATATTTGCAAACACGTCAAATTTTAACTTTGAGACTTCTTTTCATTCCACCGCTTGTATTCTATTGAATTATGTATGCTAAACCAATGGTTTCTGATGATTAAAGCTGTAAATGTCAGAGAACTGAACATCATAAAACTTGATGTAAAACCTTGAACTGTCAATGGAGAGTTTGTTTCAAGGATATTTGCAAGAACAGTGCTCAGCTTCCCATTCACGCTGGGACCAAGTCCGCCAATAGATATTACTTCTCCCTAAGCAGTAGGCTCTTCACACCCAGCAAATGCCATTGGCACTTCTCCATTCCATTCAGAAAAATTGTCACATACTGAGCCACCGTTCACAAGAATTAGGACATGGAGATAGAGTTGATCCAAGAGATTTTCTAAAGGCATCTTTATTTTGAATCAAAGTAACCAACTATGAATAAAGGAATCATCAGAAAAATCATCATATACTGAGCCACCATTCCCAAGAATCAGGACATGGAGATAGAGTTGATCCAAGAGCTTTATCTACAAGGCTTGTTTATTTGGAATCAAAGTAACAATGGATTAAGGAATCAGAACACATTTGCACCAACATAATATCCTTTGTATCGAAGTAACAAAATCTATATTCTAGTGGGTAGGATGTATACCAGAAACCAAGTGCACAACATGTTTTAACTCCTACAAATTCACTTCTAGCGTAATTGATTTGTGAAGGAAGAGTTGATTGCCAAAACTAAAACAAAAGACCTAAAATGCCAAAGGAAACACTAGAAAGCAAAACTCTCATTGTGAAAGTTCTTTGAGCTCTGGATTACCAACACATAAAAAAAGGTCAGAAGAGAATTTCATAGTCAATTGTTAAGTGCATCATTTATCAGAAGACCAATTATCTACTTGAGTTCTACAACCAAATCAATCCCTACCCATCAGAAGTCAAATGAGCATACAGTTTGTAAACTATTATCCATTCTTTCTATGCAAAAAATGTGGAAAGCAAACTCTATGCAAGGCAACAACCCAACGATATCAGTACACCACAAAAACGTGACAAACCCATTTGCAAACAAAATTCAGAGCTCCACAAAATTCAAGTGAAAGCACGCAGAAGAAAAAAACTGGACATGATTCACATTATTTTTACAACTCTTTTTGCTTATTGTGCAGAATTCAGTTCTACTCATATTTGAATGGGAGATTATATACCAAATCATTCTCATATTATTTCTCTAATTTCACCCCATTTTGTGACAAAGGAATGGAAAACACAATTGGCGCTAGTCATATATAACATATGCGTAAGAAAACAGCAACACCCAACTCTCATAGGAGAAAACGATCAAGTAGCTGCCTAGCCTGCCAGAGTGTAGCCAAATCATACATTCCGTTTATCATTCCAAACAAAAAGACGCCACCTTTTTCAGACTTCTGTTGAACAGACCAGTCTTTTTGGTTATTGTGTAAAATTCTGACCTGCGCATTTCTAAATTAGGATATTATATGCTAAACGCTTCTCCTATTCTTTCTCTATTTTCATTTTTAAAAAAGGGCATTAGCACCCATTTAGCAATAGAAGAAGGAGCAACAACAATTGGCACTATCGTAACAAAACAGCAACACCCGACTCTCATAGAGGAAAACCATTAAACAGCTGAATAACATATCAAAATGTAGCTAAATGACAATAAGTTTACCATTGCAAACAAAATAGCGCACCCTTTTCGGATTTTTGTTCAACAAACCATTATTCCACTACTGTTAAACAAGGCAGCAAACCACTACATTGTCATCAGAGTAGACCATTCGCCATAAAAAGATTGAGAGGAGCAAAAGAACCAGCCAACAGCTCCCGCAGACGAATATCATCGAATACTTGATGAGCAAGAAGAATAAGAAAGAGAAAAGTTGAAGAGGAAACCAGAAAGGCAAGGGGGATCTCGCTGACCGTACTTCTGTGAAATTCACTTTGTTGGAAGCAGATGAGCTCTCAGAGAAAAGTTGAAGAGGAAACCAGAAAGGCAAGGCTCACGGATTCAGGCTTGCCGATAATCATGGCGAGGGTCCTGGTGGCGTCCTCGAGGATGTCGGAGGCCACCACCGCGTCGACGGGCACGTTTGTGTTCAGGTTCAAAGTCGGCAGATGTTTTTCCTGCAAACCCAAGATGAAGCAAAGCCCAACCTTTTGGTTTTTATATTAAGGCACGAGTGTTACAAATAAAATAGGGAAATTAATCTCGTAAGCAGAAAGGCTATTTTCGTTATATTTTGCTTGCTCGTAGTCTGCTGCTGTGAGGTAGATTCAATTGTTTAACTGCTCAGCAGGCGTTTAGGCATAAACAGATATCAAATTTATTTTTAGATATTTATTTACAACCAAAAAATTTATTTTATTTATTAAAAATTTCCCTTAATTTCGGTATTTATCTACAATCCTCTCTTTTTTCAAATTTATTATCTATAATTTTTTTTATTATTTAATCAAAAAAATTATTTAAAAAAATTATTTTTATCTTTTATAATTTTATAACTAAACCCTTTAAAATTCTTAATTTCTTAACCTCTATCCTCTCTGAAATATTTACAAATAAACCCTCAATTCAATTTTAAATTAAAATTTATAAATAAGTCCAAACTTTATCATTTTTAAAAAAAAAATTTATAAAAAAGATATTAAAGGTTATAAAAATTAGAATTACAAATTACAAATGTAATATTTGTATATTTACAAGTAGACCCCTTGAATATTTTGTATTTATAAATAACTTTAAATTATAAATAAAAAAATTCAAGGGGTCTATTTGTAAATATACAAATATTAAATTTGTAGTCTAAAACTTTAAATTTTAAGACCTTCAATATCTTTTTCGTAAAATTTTATTAAAAAATGATAAAATTTAGACTTATTCGTAAATGAAAATATTGAAGGGGTCTATTTGGAAATGTATAAATATTAACCTTGTAATTTAAAATTTTGAGTTTTAAAACCTTTAATGTCTTTTTTATAAATTTTTATTTTAAAAATGATAAAATATGGACTTATTTATAAATAAAAATATTCAAGGGATATATTTGTAAATGTATAAAATATTAAATTTATAATTTGAAATATAAAGTTTTAAAATCTTCAATATCTCGTTTGTAAAATTTTATTTTAAAAATGATAAAGTTGGGATATCCTTGTGAATAAAAATATTCAAGGGATCTATTTATAAATGTATAAATATTAAACGTGTAATTTGAAATTTTGAGTTTTAAAAGCTTTAATATTTTTTTTGTAAAATTTTATTTTAAAAATAATAAATTTTAGACTTATTTATAAATAAAAATATTTAAGGGATCTATTTGAAAATGTATAAATATTAAACTTTTAATTTAAAATTTTAAATTTTAAAACCTCAATGTCTTTTTTTGTATAATTTTATTTTAAAAAGGAAAATTTGGACTTAGTTTATAATAAAAATATTCAAGGGGTCTATTTGTAAATATATAAATATTAACCTTGTAATTTAAAGTTTTAATTTTTAAAACTTTCAATATTGTGAAATTTTATTTTAAAAATGATAAATTTTGGACTTATTTATAAATAAAAAAATTTGAGGGGTCTATTTGTAAATAGACAAATATTAAAATTGTATTTTAAAATTTGAAGTTTTTAAACCTTCAATATTGTAAAATTTTTATTATAAAAAGGACAAAATTTGGACTTATCTATAAATAAAAATATTTGAGGGTCTATTTGTAAATATACAAATATTAAACTTATAATTTAAAATTTTATGGAGGGTATATTTATAAAAAAAAATTCAAAATTTTAGGTCCTCTTAAATTTTTATTTAAGAAATATTAAAATGTAGACTTATCTATAAATAAAAATATTTGAGCAGTCTATTTATAAATATATAAATATGTAAATGATAATTTAAAATTTAATTGAATATATATTTGTAAATATTTGAGAGAAAAAATAGAAGGTGAGAAATTAAGAATATTAAAGGGTTTAGTTGTAAAATTATAGAGGGTAAAAGTGAAATTTTTGAAAAAAATTTTGATTAAATAACAATAAAGGGTTGTAGATAATAAATTTAAAATGAAAGGGGGTATAGGTAAATACTAAAATTGAGGGATTGTAAATAAAAAAATTGAATCTTGGGAGGTTGTAGGTAAATATCCTTTTATTTTTTCGCTAAATAGTCACCTACCTTCGCAAAGAGTCATTTTTATAATTATTTATTAACAAAAAATTTAATATTGTTTCACGGCATTAAAAAAATAAAAAACTCTTTAGTGTTTTCTCGAAGACTTCAATAAAATATTTTTTAAAAAAGATTTATGAAACATAAATATGACAATTTAAATAAATCAAATCTATGGAGATAAAAGCTGCTAGTACAAATACAAATAATATATAAATGTCCATAAAACATATTTATAATATGTTATATATGAATGATATTTTAATATATGAGTATCCATTTATCTATGTTCAAAATAAATTTTTTATCTTTGCCAACACAAATATATTTATGATTTATTTGTTCACACAAAAATATAGTTGGCCAAATCCAAATCAATACCCACAAAGATATAGTTGTCCTCCTCGTATATTATTATATAAGACAGTGCATAAAATGATCCAATCACATATCTCCACATGTCTTGTTGTATTATGCAGTGTATATAATAATCCAACCACTTCATGAAATATAGTTGATGTACTTCAATAATCAGGAGAGGTGACATCAATTTTATTGTCAATAAAGTCTACCAATTCACGCAAGTTCCAATAGATAGTCACCGTCAAATAGATCTTACATTATCTAAAAAAATTTATAACACATGGTCCCCTTATTTGATCGTAATCTTCATTTTCTCTTTATATTTATTTTGATGCTAATTGGGATAGGTGCATGATAATCGTCATTGTTAAGGTGTGTTTTATATTTTTATTGGACAAAGTTTGATATCTTAGAACTTATGAAAACATAATAATTCTCCTTCAATCGAGCACAAAATCTAAATTTTGAAGTTCAACTTACACCATTGCCGACATCATATGGATGTAATAATTACTACATAAACTCGGTGTTGTGTTATCTTTATCACCGGTCCTCTAGTGTGATAATATTACTATTATTTATTTTACTGTCAATCTAGTCTTTCATGATCGAACTAAATAAATTGAGATTAATTTTTATTTTGTTTGATAATGTATTGTATGAAATCAATTATGCATTTGATGTATTTCAACAAAAAAAACACGTGGGCGATGTTCTCGTGAAACCATTAGTTCAAACTTAATTTCTCTTATTACATGGTACAAGCTCACTATTTATTGAATCTAATTTCGCTTAAGGAAGAGTATTAAAAATAAGTATGAGAATTTAAATAAATTAAATTTATTTAGATAAAAATTGTTAGTATTAATTCAAATAATATACAAATATTCACATATATAATGTATTTGTAATATTATATATATGAATGAGATTAGCTATATTCAAATAATTTTTTCAATTTTGACCATATAGATTTATTTTGCACTTAAAAATTAAACATAATACTATCGAGATATAAAATGGGGGCAAAAAGATGAATTACAAGCAACACCGACGTTATTCATGAAGTGCAAATGCATGTGAAAAGAAAGCCGAAATAATTGACGAATATATATATATCTAATATATATATATATCAATGTATGTATATAAAGAGCAAAATTTGATGGGATGGTTGCTGTAATTTCTCTCAAAAATACATGCATAAAAGCCTCTCTCCCTCCGCGTACATCAAACGAACAAAAAAGCTTTTAAAACATGGCTCCACCACTGCTTCACTTCATGCAACACACATACGCTCTCACTCACTCTCTCGCTCCCCACTCTATGGGCTTTCTTCCTCTATTGCTTCATGCAGCGGATCCGGCCTCTTCGCAAATCTGCCCTGCTGGAATAAAAATAAATTTTTAGATTAATAAACCATCAAATTCATCACATTATTCACTTTTCTTGCAAATATTTATAAAATTTGTGACTTTGAACATGAAGAAAGCGAAAAAAAAAAAAAAATCAAACATCAACACTCTAGGTAGGACTGCAAAGGGTCCAGCCTCCACGAGCTTAGGTAAGTCCAAAGTTTTTCTATATGAATTTGAGACGAACGAAAAATTATTAAGGTCTGTTAATTTTTATATTAAATTTGTTTAAAATTTGACCCGTTAAATTTATATTACGTTCGTTAAGATTCATTAACTTTCGTCAATGTCTACATTCATTAATTTTAATAACATATTAAAGTAGTATTTAAAAATAAATTAATATATTTCATTAGTAAAGTAGTATTTAAATGAAGTTTTAGATACTGTTTCATTCGAAATTAAGATCAAGATCATAATTAAAATCAAGACTAGTGAACTGCTTTTGCAAACTAATATTTTTTTATCAAAATTAATTTTAAAATAATTTAAAGTTCGAAAAATTATTTAATTTTTTATAATAATTTAATTTAATAACAGTGTAAAATAAGTAATATTAATTTTATAAAAAAATATTTTTGAAAAATATTAATCCTAATTTTGATCTCAAAAGAAAAGGTGCCCTAACATGCCTTCAATGAGTTTTTAAAATAAATTTAAAATCTAATCGAGTGTCTATTAAAACTCATTGGATATTTTAACCCGTGAGTCTAATAGACCTTTGAATCCGTTGACAGTTTTAATTTTAGGCAATGATTGCTTGTAATTATATTTGATTTTAACAAAAAAAATTAAAATAATTAGGAAATAGGTAAAAATGGGTAAAAGTCTTACACTTGCCTTCATCCGCGGCCTGCGTTCAGCGTTGACCTTGCGGACCTGGTAGCGGATCTTCTTGGAGAAGAGCCGGCTCCGCCGCTTCTCCTTGTACCTCTGCACGCTCGCTTCCCGCATCCCTCCGTTTCCCGTTTCCGGGAACAATTCTATCTGCGCCAGCCTCGTCTGCACACACAGGAATAACAATGGCAAAGAAAATAAATCGGAATCGTTTCCCAGCGATGAGAACGCACTAAAGGGTAAACTCAGGTAGAACGGGAGGTGGTAGAAATGGTCAGCAAAATAACCAAATTATAAGAGGTTTTCCACATATACCCCCACAAATTTCACATTTCGTCCACGTAGAAACTATGATATAATAAAAAATATTTAATTTCTTGCATTTTTTTTATAGATAATTCGTATTTTACACTACAAAATACACATTCCTTTATTTTTACAAGTCATATGCGTATATGGGCAAAAACGTCTTTTTACTTAGTGGCGTCAAAGTTTAGGCGGCCACAAATGAAAACTAATTGCCTTTTGAGGTACAACATGCAATTTCATGGTTTTGCAAGGGTGAAGATGAAATGCAAATTAGAACGGGAGTTTGAGCCATACGTGGACGTCGGCGGGGAACTGCGGCCAGCCGGCGGCGCCACCGAACGGCGACCCGCGGTCTGACCACTCGTTGATCACTTCCTCGTACTTCAGCTTCAGCTTCAATCCACCCATCTTCAATTTCTCTCCTCCATTGCTGCAATTGCTACTGTTATTGGCGCCATTCTCCATTTCCCTCACTTGCTCCTCCTGCTCCACCTCCACCTTCTTCTTCTTCTTCTTCTTGCTCTTCTCCGGCGGCGGCGGCGGCGGCCTTGCGGACAAAGACTTGAACTTCGGCACTATGTCCCTCACCGCGACCCTCGGGGACCGCCACCAGTCGCCGTCGTCTCTTCGCCGCAGCGCTCGCCGGAGATTCGCCGCGAAACTGAGTCCGAACGCCATCAAACTCCCAATGTACGGGTTGAAACTAGCATTGGAGGCGTCGGAGCCATTGCTCGGGCTTTCGATATTGCCGAAGATGCTGTCGATGCCTTCTCCGACCTCTTCGTCGAGCATGGACTTGGTGTCGAAGTCGTCATCGATGGTGAGGGGCGGCGGTGGAGGAGAAGGAGGGCTTTCGTGAGGTTTTGGGATGAAAGGCGAGCACGTTGGAGGGAGGGGCTTCTCCGGGGATGACTCGCGGAGGAGGAAGGCTGCGCCGGTGAGGCTCGGGAAGGGGGGGAGGAGGTCGGAGGACTCGGCGAAGGGCTCAAAGGGCAGCAGCAATGGCGGGTGCTTGCGGAGGTGGTGGAGGGGCTTGTAGGAGAAGACTTTGGGGTAGGTGGTGGACAGCAATGCGGCTGCCTCGTGGTAGGTCTGGTTAGGCCTTTTCCGGGGAGCTCGGGGCTTCTTGATGTTGGAGATGGTGATGTTGCTGGATTCCGACAAGGTTGAGGAAGGCGAAGACGTGCCGGACGACCTCGCCGATGGCGACAGGGACTTCATCAGATCCAGATCGAAGCCGTAGGCGCAGCCGCCGCCAGAAAGGCAAGGAGACGACATTGTTGCCGGCTCAAAGCTGGAATCTTTGGACGAAAACCTAGAATTCCATCAGGTTTGGGGCTTCAAAAATGGCTTCACAAAACCCTAAACCCAGATGGAATTCCCGGAAAATTAGAAAGCTAGAACCCTAAACCCAAACGAATTCCAGCAATAAAATAGTACCAGGAGAATCAAAGCCGCGAGCTTTTTCAGGGAAATCGATCCGAAAAGGCAAAAGATGCGAACTTGGAAGAACTCCCACCAAACAAAGCTCCAGAAATGGCTTCCTTCTCCGAAAATTGGTGAAAAACACGGACTCCGCCTGAAAATGAACGAATACCTCCAGAATCAACCGCCGGAGAAGATGACAACTTCGCCGGAATACGAGAACAGAGCACGAACTCGATGAGGTATAAAAAGAGGCGAAAAAGGGATCGAATCGAAGAGGAAAAGAACGAGGTGACTCGCGAGTAGGGATTGGAGCAAGGGGCCTGCAGAAAATCAGAGAAAAATGGTGGAAGTTGTCGACGAAGGATTCGAGGGAGGAAGGAGGAGGAGGGGAGAGCGGGGTTTAGAAAGAAGTGAACAGGGGAAGCGACAAGCCAAGCTTTCATTAACCTGGTGCCTGACCACAAGACCTCTCTCTTATTCTGTTGTTTTCCTTCAAATTTAATTAATTTCTAAATTAATTTAGTTTAAAATCTCTTGTCTTTTTTATTTAAAAAAATTTCATAAAAGGAATTATCTGCTGTTGTTTTACTCTAATGCCCCTGTCTTTACATTTGTAGTAGACAATTTCATTAATTAGATGATTAAGATCAGTAAAAAGTTGCATAAAATTAAATAATAGCTAAATTTCATATCCATTTATTTATTCAGATTCAACAATATTGATTAGTTTGACTACCCGCCTGAATCACTGGAGACATGACGAATTCAGAAAATTTTTTTTATCTATTTTGTCTAGTTCATTATTGAAAATTAGTTAAAATCTCACATAATAAATTTATAATACTTTTTAAATGATTTTGTCTAGTTTAATTAGACATTATTTGATAACTGACTAAGAAAAAAAGTCTGATTAAGTATTTTTTTACTAAAAATAAATATTATCTATTTTACATTATTATTAAATTAAATGTTATAAAAAATTAATTATTTTTTAATATTTTAAATTATTATAGGGTCAATTTATTAAAAAATATTAATCGATAAAAATAATTTATTAATTTTAATCTTAATTTTAATTTTACCCCATTATAAAATGCATCATTATTGAATATTGACTAAAATCTCATGTAATAATTCTGTAGCGCTTTCTTAATTCTCTACTTGAGACAACATCCAGACCTACACCAGTGTATGAGCAATTCGGTCATTTCACACAAAAAAAAAACCCTAAAAAAATCTAATTTTCTCCAAAAATGAGGCGATCCATGAGTTGTTAGTTTTCGGACCCTGATTGAACATCATCCTGCACCCGTTTTGTCGAGTTCACGCTGCTCATCGGATGACATGGCGTGCTCCCATTGGCCTCATGGAGATTTCATGGTCCACGTTCCCCGACCTTTATTGGCCGCCAGGCTTTCACATGAACAAAGGCAGATATCTAGATTATAAATCTGGGATTTTATGAGGGTGTTAATGAAAAATTTGCACAATGTTTAGTATGTGGTGTCGTTGAGTCATACGTTGTGGTTCTCGACTTCAACCACGGACGATGAGGATGCACAAGAAGCCAAAAGTTTTGGAAGGGTTCAAATTCTGGGCCTCTTTTGGGGGTGTCAGATTTTATTAGATATTTTTGGGGATATTTTGGTTCACTTTTTTGTCTGGTTCGTAATAGAAATATGGCCCAAAATTTACTGAGATAAGTAAATTAAAATTTTGATTACCATTTAATTATCATTTTCATTAGAAAAATATCTAATTTATAAATAAATTTTTATGACTAATATTTTAATTTTATAGTATTAAACATAATTTTTATAATATAAAATAATATTATTTAGGTGGTTTATCTAAATATTTTGAAGGTCTATCATTTAACATCATTTAAGCATTTTAACTATCGTAAAAACTCGTAATTTGTTAATCTAGAATTACGTGAAATTTAGAACTATAAAATTCAGTATTTGTTATACAAACTTTTAAAATTTTAATGCTTTCAAATTTTAGTAACAGTAAAATTTATTGGTTCTCCAAAATTAATTTGATTTCAAAATCTTAAACTTCAAAATTTAACATATGAGTTCACATGCTCAAATTTATAATCAAATAAAGTATAAAACTTATTATTTTAGAATTTATAAATCCAATAAAATAAATACAAAATTCTAAAATTCTAAATTTGTATATCTTATAAAGCAAATATAATATTAGAACTTTTAAATCTAAAATTTTAAAATTACAATATTTTTAAAATGTACGAAATAAACTAACATTTCAAAGTACTGATTGTTGAAGAATTAAGAGATGAATTGCGTTAGCGGATTGATTACTTTTAAATCACAAATCAAAACATTCTGTTAAATAATTGTCTCTCTCTCTCTCTCTCTCTCTCTCTCTCTCTCTCTCTCTCTCTCTCTTTTCCTCCTCTTTTTATCGTGCTATCTCACGTAATGGACCACTCATGAGAAAGCCACTTTTGTCAAGCATCAAGGTCTTCAAGAACCAGTCCCAATCAAGCAGAGATCTGCCTCTTAAGAGGCTCTTTTCAATTAGGGTTTCTGAAAGATCTCCCTGAGGTGTGTCGTGTACCCTACAAAACAAATCCTAGTGCCTTATCCTCCATGATGATCTGGACATGTCTCGGCCTCTAGACTTGGATAAACCCCCTCCCCCTCCTACCTCCATGATGCATGTGACCTCTCTCTACCTTCAAACTTCCTTTTATAGAAAGAAAGAGAAGGGGGAGGTTTGTGCAGTTTTGTATATTTGATTAATAATAAAATTGCATCTATATATGTCTATGAGAAAATGGATATTTTTTGTGTGCATATATTTAAAACTGTTTGGTTCAAAAATAGAAACATGATCATTCCAAATAATACAGTTAATGCAGAGTTCTAATCTTGTTTTGACATTGGTTTGATGAAGATATGGACTAGTATCTATAGAATATTCACACAAAATAGGCATTTTTTAGGTGTATCCTCTGCAAATAATGAGAGAGAAAGAAGAGTTTGTGTAGGTCAATAAGTTTGGTGTTCAGATTCACCCATGCACCCAAACATTCTCCTGCACCATTTTCTTCCATAATTGGACCCAACTTGCTAAACTAAAGCCATTTCCATTCATAGCAAATTCCTTTGAGTTCGTATAAATCATTTGTAATTATTGTCAAACCATAAACAATATTAATTTTTTCATTTAAAGACGTTAGCTAATCTTCATTAGTGTTGTGGGTTAGAATATAAAGTGTAGGACTAAACACTTGTTCGTCCTTGAGGGTCTGATTGAATTGTGAGTAGACCAGACACGATCATGTCATCATTGCATGAATTTCTAACACACAAACAACAATTAGAATGTTTACTCACCCATCCAAACACAAACATGCCAATTTTTTTTGGCAAATAACAAACAAATTAATTTGGAATATATGCAGTTAACAAAACCCCATAATGATTCATTGGATCATTTAGAGTCCGTTTTGATTGAGACTAATGAAGGTGATGACCGTGACTGACTTTTTGTACTAGTCATGCTAATCCCAATTATCAGATTTGTCACTCTAATCCAAATGGACCCTTAAAATAGAAAAGCACAGAAATATAAGTAGGAAAACAAAAAAAAAATCTTGTTTCAGTAGGAAAGCAATGAATGCAGTGGCACTTGGTGTTGGGAGGCAACAGCCACTGATAACAAAAATACAGAACCAGCTCTTTCTCTCTCTCTCTCTCTCTCTGACTGTGCAGTATCACTGTCATTTGACCAAACTCCAAGCGTCTCTCCAATCTTATCTGCTCCCAAAATACCTCAAACTATAATTCCTAAGGCCTTAAAACTCTGCCACGTCTTGCTCTTTCCCAGCAACCAAATGCATTTATCTCCTAATCCTTCTAGTTCAGTTCTCATCTCATCACCTTGTTTTGTTTGTGGACACGGCTCTTCTTCTGGTGCTTAGCACAATTGGACTTAATCAGGTTTTGATTTGATTATGGAGAAGCACATATAAACACCTATTCTATTGAAAATAATGAAAATCAAACATATATGCTTATCATATGTAAATAATGGTAAATAGTAGAGTAGTAATTGTGACAGTCTGCAATCTTTTAATGGTAATACATGGTGAGTAAGCATTGCATTAAGATTTCGGAATGAATAGAAATTGATCCTGGTAAAAGAAAAGTAATAATTGACCAAAAAAAAAACAAGATAAAACTTACTAAAGTTCAGCTATATATTAGCCATCAAACTCCAAACACTTCGACCTCGGCAAACGAACAAACTGTTAAGCATGGCTACTTTGCCCACCCATCCATGCTTGACAACAAGGTTAAGAGTACAAAACTTGCAATGACGCTGTAGAACCATGTCTTTGGCAACAAATAGCCACTAATAGGAAAAGCTATCAACCAAGATGAAAATTGACAGAGCCCTAGGCAACCACGGAGGGCATCAACCCTGAGAAGTCATTGAATACAAATCAGCCGACACAGAAATGCAACCTTTTATGGCTCACACCAACAATTAAGTTCCACAAATAATGCAAATCTCACATAAAACATGCCGTGGAAACTAATGCTAGATAAAGATGTTAATTCTGTACATATTGTATCATCCTCGAAAAAAAAGAGTACATGTTTTATCTAATCAAGCATTAGAGGCCCAACAACACTTAGCAGGCACAAGAGAAAGGACATGGACAAAATGCGTTGTTGCTCTACATTGAAATCTTGATAGCACAGAATCAAATGGAAATATAGAAAAGAAAATTCTTCGTGCACAAGAAGAAAACGGAATAAATGACATGGTGGACAATAAAAACAATCAGCCAAACTATAGAAAATCATAACAAGATTTGTCAGAAAATTTTCACTTCATTCAAGTCCCAATTTCTAAGGAATTGCATTCAATATAAGCAACAGGAAAAATTGCATCTTTTGATAAGCAACAATGTAAAAGAAATTGCCATACTTATCCTTGAAAACTATTTTTGAGAAGATAATAAATGATGAAGGGAAAATGAATTTGAATTGTATTAATCACGCAAGCATTCTCGCTGAAAAAGCTTATCTTTTTCAAAGAAAAAAGTTTCAAATTTGTATCAATCCATCAACCAATTCAGACAAAAAATCCCAATTTTTCCAACTGCAATAGAAATTTTACTTCCACCATAAAATAATTTTCGGAATCAGATCTACATTTTTAGCAGTCGAACAATCACTTAGGCGCAAAAAAAGGGGCAAATTTTGATGGCAATGGATCCAAATTGGGATTCTCACAAGTTGGGCTAGGGGTGCTCTCCTCTAATGGGCGCCGGCGCCGTGCTGCTGCTGGTGCTCGAGGTGGCGGCGCTCGGGGAGAAGGGCGACGAGGTAAGAGAAGATCATGCCACCGATGCAGACGTGGAAGAGTGGCTCGACGGAGCTCGTCTCGATGTACTTGTCGATGTAGCGGTCCACCGCCTGGTCCGCCGTCGTCTTGATGTGCTCTCATGTGAGCTTCGGCTTCAGGTACGCCGGCAACTGCCGTAGCTCCATCCCCTTTATCTCGTTGTAGAACGCCCTCATCGCCATCGCTGATGCCGATAGATCTCCCACAAACCGTAACCCTAGTTTCCTCCCCTTCTGTCGATCTTCCCCGACTGGTCGTCTTCTTCTGCGCTTTAGTTTTTTGTTCGTTTTTTGCGAGTATACTCTGTAAAATTTTACAGGATTTTTACCTTTAATATCCTAATTATTTTATTTATAAAAATTTTTATGTAATTTTACTATTTATTTATACTTTTTTTAAATTTATCACCAATATTTAAAAATTTAATAAAAAATTTCTTTTTTATTCTTTGTAAATTTTTATTTAAAGACTTGAAATTTTTAACTTTTTATTCTCCTCATTCCCTCCTAAATATTTATAAATAAATCCTTCATAAAATTTTAAATTATAATTTTAATATTTATAATTTTATAAATAGATCTATTGAATATTTTTATTTATAAATAAGTTCAAACTTAATCATTTTTTAAATAAAATTTTACAAAAAAATCTTGAAGATTTTAAAATTGTATGAAATTTTATTTTTACAAATAAACTCTTTATAAAATTTTAAATTATACATTTAATATTTATAAATTTATAAATAGGCTTCTCAAATATTTTTATAAATTTAGAATTAATTATAAAAAAACAAATTTAGAGGTCTATTTGTAAATATATAAATATCAAATTTGTAATTTAAAAGTTTAAGTTTTAAAACCTTCAAGGTCTTTTCTATAAAATTTTATTTTTAAAAATGACAAAATTTGAACTTATTTATAAATAAAAATATTCGAAGTGTTTATTTATAAATATATAAATATTAAACTTGTAATTTTACATTTTATAAGATTTTAAACCTTCAAGGTCTTTTTTGTAAAATTTTATTTAAAAATGATAAAATTTGAACTTATTTATAAATAAAAAATATTTCAGGGGTCTATTTGTAAATGTATAAATATTAAACTTGTAATTTAACATTTAAACTTGCAATGATAAAATTTAAACTTATTTATAAATAAAATTATTCGAAATATTGTTTTATAAATGTATAAATATTAAACTTGTAATTTAAAATTTTATAAAGTTTTAAACCTTCAAGATGCTTTTTATAAAATTTTCTTTAAAAAATGATAAAATTTGGACTTATTTATAAATAAAAAATATTTGAGGAGTCTATTTGTAAATATATAAATATTAAACTTGTAATTTAAATTTTGAACTTGTAATGATAAAATTTGAACTTATTTATAAATAAAAATATTCAAAATATTTTTTTATAAATGTATAAATATTAAACTTGTAATTTAAAATTTTATAAAATTTTAAACCTTCAAGGTGCTTTTTATAAAATTTTATTTAAAAAATGATAAAATTTGGACTTATTTATAAATAAAAAATATTTGAGGAGTCTACTTGTAAATATATAAATATTAAACTTGTAATTTAAATTTTGAACTTGTAATGATAAAATTTGAACTTATTTATAAATAAAAAATTTTTGTGTAATTTTAGATTAACGATAGAGATAGTTTAGATTGGCCTCTCAAATCCACAATAATTTTTTATTAAGTTGTTATCTAAAAAAATAAAAACAAACTTTTACATATATTATTATTATTATTATCCAAATAACAAAAATAAATTCACATGCATTCTTTCAAATTTCATTATAAAAAAATTATAATTAGTTTGAGGATAATTAAATAGTAAAAATAAGAAGTAAAGTCGAGTCACTAAAGACAAAAAATAGATTTAGAAAAATATGCATAAATTTATTTTTATTATTTAGATGATAAAAATAATAAATAAATAAATAAATATATTTATTTATTTTTTGGATGATAAATTGATAATAAATTGTTGTGAATTTTGGTATCAATTTAAACAATATATATGGCTTGTTTAACCTAGATCTAGGATTCATATTTTCTAAAAAAATAAAATTATAGAATTTTTTAAAACCATCGTAATTATAAATAACTCCACAAAAAATTATATATTTACAAAAAATTCTATTGTCTATAACAAAGTAAATAGGATTTTTGTTTTTTTATTTATTTCGAAAGACAAATGAAATATTCTTTGAATATTTTTAATTTTAATGATAAACATATACCCGAAAATATTTTTATAATATATATTATAATCTAAGAAGAAATATATATTTTTTAAAATTAAAATAATGTAATTTATAAATATTTTAAGGAAAAGACTTTTTTTTCCAACAATTAAGAAAAAGGTTCTAGTTGGGCTTATGGGCCGGGCCGACCAGACCTAACTTTTTGGTCTGTATATTTCACGGATCATCATCTATATATTGCTTCTTCTAGCAAGTTAAGGCTTGAGCAAGATGGAATTTGTCAAACAAAGCGAAACAGAATAACAAATTAAAAACAACAAGACGAAGTCCCATGATCAAAGCGACAAAGAGATTGAAACAGAGAGCATGATGGAGTCTGCAGATCAAAGCGAAGAAGAGATGGAAACGGAGAGCATGATGGAAGTCAAGGAGGATCACCGGGAACTGATGGACACGGCGACTGAGAAGCTGCTCCAAGCCATCGCCACCGTGGAATCAGCGGAGGCGCCGATCGCGGACCTCCTCCTGCTCGCCTACGAGGCGGCGGATGAGTTCGTGTATGAAGTCGACTCGCTCGCCGACAAGGTTGGAGACGTGGAGGACGATGTGATCGCGGCGAAGATCCACGAGGTGAAGCAACTCAGTGCGGCGCTGGGGATGATAGTGGCGGGCTTCGGGCTGGTGGGAACGCGTGTTGAGCCTCCCGCGATGGAAGCCAAGGAGGAGAGGATTGAGGCCGCGACGGCGACGGAGGCCGAGAAGGGGAGCACGGCGGTGTGAGCCGGTGGTGCTGCAGAAGACGGGGATGCTCCAGCTCTGTATTTCTCCTAGGTTTCAGTTGATATGCATGAATTTTTTTCATTGGGCCTTTATCGAAAAACCCTAGCTTTGTATTTTTTTTTTTTCTGCTTTACAGTATTTATCATGTTAGTTGTGTTGTATTCTCGGCTTATGATTTGGAAGCTCAGCTAAGGTTCGGTCAAATAGTTGGATTATATAGTAGAAAAGAAAGCACTGCTTTCTAAATTAAATGAGAGTTGAATATTAATACAAGTAAAGAAGCCGAATAGTTTTGGTTTCGAATTAGATTCAAACTATTTCAGTTTGAAATTCGATTTTAGACTTTAAAAATATATTATTTATATTTATATATTATATTTTTATTATAAATTATATTTAGTATAGGTGATTAAGAGTTTGATTTTGAATTAAGTTGACATTTGATTGAATCTTAATTGCTGCATTTTTTTATATCTTAAGCAATTTTTTACCACAAAAGTTTTAATTTAATAATGAAAAAATATTCTTTTTTAAAAAAAAATTAAAATTTTTTAAATCTAAAATTAAATTTTAGTTGAAAAATTAAAAATAAATTGATTTTAATCGAAATAATTAAAATATATTAATTGCGGTGAGAGCTAAAATTGAACTGAAAATGAAAATTTAAAATCTTGCTTATTAGTTGACAGGAAGACGAGTTGACATGCATTCGATTTCCTTCAGCGTCAAGGTCATTGAGATCTGAACTGTGGCCTATAGAACCTGTCTAGAAGCAAATCACTACTGTACGGGCCTGTGTACGGGCCTGTACCAAACTATCGAAAAACAACCAGAGAAAATTTGGACCGTCCAGATCTGTGGATCTCAGGTTCAATAGGGCGAAAATCCTAATCTCAAGACACATAGAATCCGACGACGACTCTTCCTTGACCAGACTATTGCAGTCGCATCAAGACAAGGTTTCAGATCTGATCTCCAGAAGTATCGACGGCTGATGATCGATTCTCAGCTGTCTATAAATACCTCGCATCCCCTGTCTCCCTCGCATCCGATCTCTAATGGCCCGAATCCTCTCCCAATCTCCGATGTGGGGAGCCCTAGCCCGATCTCCGGCGCCACAGCTCTTCGGCGTACGGCGGCGCTCCGGCGGGTCGGAGAAGACGGGGGCGGTGGCGCAGCTGGCGGAGATCGACCTGGAGGCGGAGTCGTCGGCGTCGTCAGGGTCGGACTCGGAGGTCGAGGTGCTCGAGATGCGCCGCCTCGAGGATGCGATCCATGGGATTATCGTCCGGCGAGCAGCTCCTGATTGGCTCCCCTTCCGGCCGGGGTCGTCGTATTGGGTGCCGCCCAAGAAGAGGTCCTTGCGGCTTGTGGAGTTGGTCGGGAATATCGCGAATCCGATGACCGAGGAGGAAAGCTTATCCTTCACCTCGGTCCGCGGGTGGCCCTCCATGTCTTACTTTGTTGAAGGTATCATCTGAAAGATGCCTTTTTTCTTCAGTTGTTTTTGTGAATTGGTCCGCGATTTGTGAGGAAATTGTGTGGTTCGTCTTACATATTGGCTCGATTTCGAAATCTGATGGTTTTCGCGAAGTTGATCGGAACAATTGAGTTTCCTTAATACTTTTTATTGCATATTGCACGAGGATGGAAACTCTTCGTGGATGACATGATCTTTTGTAAATTAGATTTTTTTACAAGCGGCCGTTGCTTTCTGGTTGTCCCTAGGTTAGGTTTATTGATGTGATCTTGAATCTACAACCTTGGATGACATGATCTTTTGTAAATTAGACTTCTTTACAAGTGATGGTTGCTTTCTGGTGTTCCTAAGTTAGGTTTATTGATGTGATCTTGAATCTACAACCTTGTTCATATTGCATTCCAGCAAGATTTTAGCGATATGCTTACCTAAATCTTGAATCTGGAAGAGTTTCAGCCTTGTGTCAAAATTTCAAAGGCCAGGGCAATTTACCTGAAAGTTCAAAAACTAGTTTGCTTGGACATATTATGGTCTATTGCCTTATTAATGGATTTCTATGGCTGGTTTTGATTATGTGTATTTTGTATCTTGTCCCGTTGTTCTTGAATGAAACCTGAACGTTGTTGACACATCATCTGTGGTTAAATTATTTCACACTTGTAGGTTGTAATGTCCAATAAGTTGTTTTCTTTTGTTATCAAACTATGCTTATTGATGACTTATTCGTAAAGTATGCATATTCTGTTGTATATGGTAATTAGCATAGAAATATTCTGCCAAATTTATAGGTGGTTGCATTTTTTCAGAATGAAGGTATTGCATTTTGTGGTTGTTACCAGTGAAGACTTTACTTCCATAAAGGGGAACGGAATTATTTCCTTGCCCCATGCCTTTCCTGCGTGTTGTATTGACTTTTATCCATTAGTGAGTTACTCTGCGCATGTGTATATGTGCTCTTGTTTTGAGAAGCTCTATTAGCAATGGGTTGCAACCCCCATCACCACCCCCCATAGATCCCTGTTGAACAATATGTAACCTTGAAATTCCAAAGCATACAGTTTGATGTTATTGGATGATTACACAGTGCCCACAAACAGCCATTTCTGTCCTGTTCTTTGTTCTACTTGAAATAGGATCAATTCAATACAAATATTCTTATGGCATTCTTTAATTTCTATCAATGTGGTGTCTGATGTTGCCTATGTCAATTTATTTTAGGGATCAATATCTGGATCTTACTGGAGAATCAAATGCTTATGTTTTGTAAAACAAATGTTTTGAAAGAAATGCTGGTTTTCTATTCATATTTTGTATTATTGTTCTTTTGTCAATGAGATTTAGATAAATGTGACCATTGAGATAGGTAAAATAAGAAGTTAAAAAGATAGATGTTGTTGACTGGAAACAAGTTTCTTTTTTGGTATTCTTTGTGCATAGGAAGTGGTATGTACTTGACAGATCCTGTCCTGGTATTTTTGTTGTTTGCAAAATTTTGCCAATAAATAACTTTTTAGTCAATGCTGGTTGCAGGTGTTCCTCCTCGTCGTGCGAGGAGAAGTGTAAAGAAGGTGATAGTGCAATCTGATGATGAAGAAGGCTGACTCTTATCTGATACTGAAGGAACCGTGGGTGAGTTCACTTAGTTTTACCTAGGATAAGCTGATTGTTTGGTTTCTCTCACTTTAAAAAACAATAAATGGGTTGTTACAGTTTCCTATCAAATTTCCAATAATAATCTTCTTCAATTCTGGTATACAATTATGGATAGCCAGAAGCTTGTAAATTGGTTTATGTATGAAGTCATGGTTGGTCGTCAGCTGACATTTTGTTTTCATGTTTTGCCAGGTTCAAGTTATTCTGTGGATATAGGCATAGATATGCCCAGAAGATATGCACACCTGATGGAAGTGTTTTACAAAAGGAAAAAAAGGTGGAGCTAATATTCAATGGCTTGGTGCAACCATTGATCTGTGCTTCATGGTCTTACAAGGATGCTTGTGTTATTTTAATTATGTGGTTGTGATGTTTATACTGTATTCCTAATTTCCTTACGTCAACATTTGATAGCGCAGTATATAACAGCAGAATGAGAGGGCACTGTTGCTTCAACTCCCATATTGGTGGAATAACTAGTGTGATTGTGAAATTGGGAATTAGAAAGAAGGGAAAAAATGGTGATTTAAAGTCTGTCCAAGTTCTGTTTTGTTGTATAGTTTTAAAATCTGATTATTGTAGTCCAGACGTCATGGATCATTGCTGAGGGCAGTGACTGATCAGGACGTTGATGATGCGTACATGAA
Organism: Trichopus zeylanicus subsp. travancoricus; assembly: GCA_005019695.1. Taxonomy (NCBI): domain Eukaryota; kingdom Viridiplantae; phylum Streptophyta; class Magnoliopsida; order Dioscoreales; family Dioscoreaceae; genus Trichopus; species Trichopus zeylanicus. Next base: position 37,927 of record RXID01014290.1, on the reverse strand, counting down.
TCTTAACAGAGCTTGTAGACAAATGGAGATAAGTATGATGAGTTAATTCATACCTATTCACATCTTCATATATTTATATGCTTAACCCTGCCCCAATCCAAAACTGAACACAGTGATCTTAAACGAATCAGAAGAAACACCATTTAACAAGAAATTGTGGAGCAATCAGAGTGTAGGAACATAATATAAGTTGTTTGTGTACAAAGAAGTAAACGATTCTTCCAGTGCAAATCAGGTCCAGTGTGTAGTTGTTTGCCTGGGTCTGTACGTTTTAACTCTTCATGGCTGAATAGTGCTCTCTTCCTTAAAACTAAGAGAATGCTACCACAGTGGTTTCGCCACTAGTGCTCCTGAATAGAAACTACAAGGCATGAGTCTGTTTAGCAAATAAAATATCTACAGTCAAGTAGATGAAAGCTCAAATCAAGAAGCAGGATTGCAAAATGAAACTTCATTGTTAAAACAAAATAAATGGGTAAATTTAAGTAGGCCAGGAAACAGAAATATGATGGGAAATGTTCTATCTTACCAGAGTATCTGTCGCATGGTAACGACTCTAGATCAATAAAGCCCTAGCATCCTCAACTCCGTCACATGACTAGGATCAAGCTCTGGTGAGCTCATATTCTCATCTCGATTTTCTACAACATATTCCTGGCATAAGATTTACATTAGTCCCCTGTGAAGCACAGAAGGAGAAAAATTGAAGTCTACAGGTTCATCCCAAATTCATACATGGGACATAGCCCTTTTATGAAAGGCAGATGCACATATAGTATAATAGCCTTTGCCCAATAACCCCAAAGAGGTAGTGATAGAATTGCACATTGTTGCAACACTAGATGGAATGTCTATATCCAACAAGTATATCAATGCTCAAACCATCTGAGAAGCATTAAGCTGTACATATTAAAGTGAAAGATTTATGGTTCTGTGGGTGAAAGCAAGCTAACTGATTGCCAGAATACAGCCTACACTTACCTTTAGGCTTTTCAAAAAACCCTCCTTTCTAAAAGCATCTCCCTTCAACTGGGCAAAAGACAAAATAAGCAATTTTACAAGAGATTGTCCTAAATGCCATACAGGCTTGACTTAGTAGAACAACTACCAGTTAATCAAGACAATGATTCTGTAAAAACTTTAGTTAAGAAAACAAGTGCTTGTCCGGCGCAAATGAATGCTTTGGGGTAATCATACATTGGAGTTCAACTAAGAGAAGACACAGAAATAACTAGGTGACAATTTATTCAAAGTACAGCCTGCATTCATTGATCTTTTGATCAACAGAACACTTAAAAAGTGAGAAAATTCAGATGGTTTCATCATGGAAGTTTATTCATACCAGACCTTTGTCAATTCTTGCTTGGCAAGAACATGATAGTGGCGTTCATTTATTCTCTGACCACAGATAATGGCTATGAAGAAACCGTAGAGCAAGCCCACCAAAATAACAGCTAATACTGGTAAATTGAAGCAAGCATTACATCAGATTCAGTTGATGAACAAAGGAGGTAAGAGAAAACTAATGAGAGTTGCAATGACATGGTGGAATGAAACAAAACTTCAGCAATAAAATTGGATGAATGAATGGAGTGTGGAACTCAGTGAATGAAGAGAATAAGCTACTGTACTATATCCATGAATCAATACTCCTTATGACTTAAAATTATTATGTATATGGATGGATCAAGAACATGTTGTACTTCATCATCAGCAGACTACTTCAGTTGATTCATTGTCTGATAATAACTTTAACAAGAAGGCTATTAAAAAAGCATCAATATGCTTTCCTGTTAAAATTTAAATGCTAACCAACTGAACTCGTTAATAGACCAATTAGAGAATTTGATAGACCAAACATGATAAGAAAAAACGCATTTATGTATGTCCAGAGTTTCACAGAAAAATAAAGTTCCAAGCTCTAACACAATCCAAACTGTAGCTATACTTCCAAGCGTTATAAGAGAATGCATGAATCATGGATATCCAGGTTGTTTTCTTAAAGCTATTTCATGCTAGATGTATCAAATGTGTTCCTATCCTCTCTTTGCCTAATGAAACCACAGGCATGAACTGTCAAATGTGTGTTCACATTCTGTAACAAAGATACACACTTCTTGTTGCAAACTAGATGAAAACAATTAAGAAAAAGAATATCTAATACAAATCTAATTTAACTGCAAAGCTTTCACAAATTATAATTATATTTTGTTATCATATGTACAATAAGGTAGCTTATTACTACAACAGAATAGTGGAAAAACCCCAGCGATAATTTATTAAAAACATATGCTCAGAACATGTCAAAAAGCAACTTTGGGGATCATGGTTTAGAAGCAGAAGTACTTAAGAACAAGAACTTACCAGCCATTGAATAAAATCCATAAGGATGTTGTTCATAACCAAACATTTCTCTCAGTTCCTCACCATAAAATCTGTAGACCAGCATCCCAAGAAAAGCAACAACCTGCCAACAGCATTTGCTCATGTAAATTTGGAAACAAGAAAAAGATAGGAGAGAATTTATGCCATATGTGACCTCAATTTAGAGAAACATAATGTACATAGGATAACACATGGAGGGCAAAGACTGTCAACTAAAGAATACTGCTAAACCACAAGTCAACAGAAAGGAATGTTATTTCCTAGGTTGGTCACAATCTGAAACTGTTACACTCTTATGATCACAGTCAATAATCATGCAAATTATGAGTAGAAAGAACACTAAACAGAGTATCCAGGTAGATAATGATATGTCCAATTATCACTATCTTACCAGCTGCACAATAACAAATATGAAAGTATGGTCCCTAAGAACAAGAAGCTGAAACTTTAGCCTCAACCACCAACGATCGGGTGGCACATTTGCACGCAATATGAACATAGCCCTGCACTCCGTACAATGAGCAAATGCAAAACCTTCCTGACAATCAAGAGGCAGAAACTATGAGGCTTGGTTTCAAAAAAAAAAAAGTAAAAGTAAAAAAAGAAAACCAATTCAACTTGCCATGCTTCCAGATCATTGTACAACTAAAAAACATTCTAATATAACCAACCCAGAAGATAATTGAGAATGGCAACACCTATGTTCCTTCTGAGCCAATAAAACTCTTCAATACCACTTTTAGATAGAGAACCCTTGTGATGGTATAGTTCACAGTTTTCCCATGGTATAGCAAAAGCCAATGTGAAATAAAAGGAGAAGAGAAGACATACTTTGGTTGATCTCCAATTATCAAGACAGGATCTGTGCACATACTTTTGGGTTCCTCTACAATGACATGGTGCAATTAGGTCCTCACCTGCACAAAAGAAAGAACTAGTTCAATGGATACCCAGCAAAGAGAAAATCATACATAACATTACTATGACATTTGCAAAACTATCGCACCTACATTCTGCGAATGCCGAAAATGAAACTTCTACGATAAATTTATGGTTACTATTATGATAGGCAAAAACCTCCAGTATCAAGGCAAATTCGACATTGCAATTGGTCCGGATTCACCAAATTGTGCTGCTCATCAGCATTTGAACCTACAAGCTCCTCCTCATCATCGTTGCCAACCATTCCAATTTCAAAAGAGGAATGCATCTCCCTCGAATCAGGTGTGTCGGTTGACTGATGCAAAATGGGTTCAGTTTCTGATGCCTCCTCAGATCGATTACCATTAGAAGACAATGGCATTGTGAAGAACACCCAATCATATCTTGACATCACCAAAACCGCCAATTTTTTTGGCCGCTTCAAAAGAAACAAAAAACCCTGCAACATACCGAGCAAAAAAGCTACAAATTGATGGAGAGAACTACAAATAATCAATAAAACCATCGTAATTCTGTGAACTCATAGCGATCCATGCCATAAGATCCAGTGTCAACAAATGCACTCTACGACAATAATCATCCATAAATAAATCAACAGGAATCAAAACCACTACAATTTCAGCAAAAACACGACAGATCGAGAAAACGGCCACGAGAGAAAACCGAATGTGGTGGAATAGAGAGCTACCTCCTCATCGGAGCAATCCCGCAGATCTCGCCGGAGAAGAGACGGGGAGTGCGAGATCGAAGAGAAGCTCGAAGTAGTGACGCGAGATCTCGGGGATCCAGATTTTCCAAATCGGAGAGCTCCGGGGAGAATGGAGAAGAAGAGAAGAAGTTGAAGGGAAGTCGCAGATGAAGGCTTAGAAATAATTGGGTTGTAAACCGACCCGAGTTTGCGACTCGATGCACAGGACGTTTGCATTTGCAACGAGAGGAGGTGTCTTTTCTCGGTTGGCTTTTTGGGTTCGTCTGTTTGTGGGATTCATAAGGGCCCAGAGGTCGCCACGTGGCGGTTGCGTGAAGTAGGAGAAGATCCCACCCGCTCGTATTGCCTTGAGATTTGCGTACACGTCTCTGATGCAAAACAGTTGTCGGGACGAAACCTGTGGGTGAGATTCCCATCGCACTGAACCTGAATCGGACTTAAACCAGAACCAGAGATAGAAAATCAGTCTCAAACCAAAATTAAAACCGAAAACAGACATATTAGATCAGACCGAATAATGTTCTCTGCTATAGGTTTTTATTCAGTTTCAAATCAATAAAGGATTTGGTGATACTGGTTCTTATATCATGAATTCATGATTACCATTCCGACACAAATCGATTCGAGGGGTAAAATATAAATTCAAACTATTCGATAATCTCTTAATCTAGAATTAATCTAAAATATTATGAAGAACTTGCAAGTCTAAATTATCAATTTTTATGTCGTATTTTTCAAATTAGACGCATGCATACAAATATATAAATATTGGTTTTGGTATTTTTTTTTTTTTATAAAGATCTAGATAGGACCAAATTTAAAAACTAAACTTGAATCCAAAAAAAATCCGAACCAAAAACAGAACCGGATCCTGAACCAAAATTTAATCAAACCAGAACCAAAACTAAAACTAGAGCCAAGAATCATAGGACAATTTCCAAGAAACGAAACTTGCAATACTAATTCTTTTTTGGGATAATTACCTAGTCTCTGTAATTAGCCTTAATTACATATAACCCCCGTAATTTTTGGAATTACCCATACCCCTATAAAAATTTACTCACACCCCTGATTATTATTTAATCAAAATTTTCCTAAAAAATTCTGATTTTACCCTCGGTTATTTTTACAATTAAACCCCTAAAAACATATTTTTTATATTTAACGCCCCGAAATTCGATTTTTTGTAAATAACACCCCGAAATTACTTTGATTTACAGAAAAGTCCTCAAAATTTGAATTTTTGCAAATACCCCCCCAGAAATTAATCCGATTGACAGAAAAGTCCTCAAAATTTGAATTTTTGCAAATATCACCCCGATATTATTCAGATTTATAGAGAAAATCCCTGAAATTAGGATTTTTGCAAATAACACCCTGAATTTATTTCGAATTATAAAAAAGTCCCGAAATTTTCTTATAAAACCCCCTCCTTCCTACTGTAGCCCTAAACTACTAAAGTGTCGTCGTCGCCGCCGCCGCTCTGCCACTCCCTGCGCAGCTGCTGCTGTCGCTGCCCCGCCGGCGAGGAGATCGCCGTCTGGTTGCTGCCCTACGCCCCCCACGCCGTCGCCGTCGGTGCTTTGCCATTCGTTCTCGCCCGCCTACTCTGCCCTCGCGCCGTCACTGCCCCGCCGGCGAGAACACCACCGTCCCATCGCTGTCGCCCTCATTCGTCCTCGATAAGCCACCACCTCCTTCCGAACCACCCCTCCTCCTCCTCCTTTCCTTCGCGGCCGAGGCCGGCGAGGACGCCCGGCAGAAGAAGGCCAGGTGGCGGACATCTGCGCGTGATGGCGCCCTGGATGTTCAAGCAGCATGCCACAGCAACTATGCTTCAGATAGCTGATCTAATTAGATGTTGACGTTGAACAATCTTGTTCTTGAATTAGCTACACTTTTACTATTTATCATTTTCAGGACATAAGAATCGGTTTGCAACATGTTTTCAACATTTTCAAACCTTGTACCCTTTAATGAGCATGCTATCAAACAAAGACAGGGATGAAGAGCATCATAGTGCTGAAGATGAGAGCGACAGAAAAGCTTCTTACTTATCATCTACATTCAGAAGATAAAATTGGTTCTGAACTTGATTCTATAATGGTAAGACAAAAGCAGATATGAGACTCTCTCTTTCTCTCAATGTTATTTCATAACAGTGCAGTTTTCTCTCAATGTGAATAACAAAAAATTGGAAGCCAGTAGTCATTTCTATGTCATTTGAATTTTCAACATAAAATAGTGAGTAAGGCTATTTCTTATGCTAGTGAACTCAAATCCTTTGTTGCTAGTGAACTAAAGAAAATCTTATTTATCTTGTTTGTGGCTATTTTCTTATAAGTTCTGATACAGGGGTATATCAGTTGAAACCATCTATCAAGCAATTGCAGTAGGTTCCTTGTCATACTGTTTGACTCTCAAGGCCTTGGTGTCCATTTAGACAACTATAGGAACTTATATCTCTTAACAGCTTGAACCAAATCGAAAATATTGCAATATTACTACTGGTACAAAATTCAAACAATATTTGATATTTTTTGAAATAATGTCTTCTTCGTCATTGTTCCATAAACAATGTTTCTCGCTCATATGTAAGTAAACTGAAACAAGTTTTTGAGAGTGAATGCTTGCTTGAATTAAATTCAGTGGGTAAATTACCCATATGTACAATAAGAATTTTTTTGTTGAGAGTCCTAGAATCAAGCTGAAATAAAAGAAAAAATAATGGAAACCAAAACAAATCAATTCCTAATTTGAATCCCATGAAATCCGGGATTTAGCCTAATTTCTAACATAAACAAATCCCATTTTCTCTTTATAACAATTTAGAATGCTATGCAATTAATGATATCTCAAGTAGTGAGTGCATAACCTAGTTTATAGTCATAGCTAAGATATAGAACCATTGCAAGGTAACAGTCAAGTTGAAAAATGTGAAAATGGAAAAGATAGAGGGGCATTTAAAAGTTGTGACCATTGTACTGCCTCATTTTTTGCTCCGTCATAATTGTCAAGCTTGTTAGAAGTTCTTGCAAAAGAAAGGCTGAATGATATATAAAGTTATGGGAACATATTTGTTAAGTAGAGAAGGGCAAATGTACAAACAAATTGTTGGAGCCAGTAAGCATGTAAAACATGAGAAAGTAATGATCAATTAAGTTAAACGAGTGGAGACATCCATCTTGTGGTTCAAAAGGACCTATTTGGAGACTGAGCTATCTGTATGTTGTTTGCTTTCGACTCTTCATTTTTGTGTGTATTTGCTCCTTTGGCTCCATAGACTTCTTTCTGCGATTGTTTTGACGAGCAGGTCCGTAGCATATTTCATGAAAAACATTTCTACTTTCTGCACAACATGCAAAGAAAGTCATGTGAACTAAGCAAGACAGTGAAAAAATGGTTTTGATTCTCTTCATTCTCTATTTATTCGCTTATATGTGGGTTCCTTTATCTAGGATATCAGTACTGCAATGGAGTATTTTAGTGCATGATAAACATTAAGCTAACTTGAGGCTTCTTTTGGAAGGTTGATAGCATCCACAGTTCAGACAGTCAAGATGTCTCTTTGTTGTAAGGATTGATAGAGTCTGGATAGACTTTTCATATCAGAAATGCCTTAAAGCATACATCAAAGAAAAATATCATGCTGATGCAGAGAAGTTCATTTAGGAACATTTCAAATGTAACTGAAGGTTTTATCCTCTCATCAATTTGGTCATGCTTATCAGTTCTTCCAACATATGTTTCAGAACATCTGTTCCTCGTGTTAATGGACTTGTGTATCATCTAGCACTTCTACCTGATATTCTGAATCCAGAAAATGCTCAAATATAATGAACTGCAAGATAGCAGTTTGGAAAACCTTGGTTGGAATATTGTTGAAGAAAACTAAAAATGGTGATGCAATTACTTTGATTTTTGAATTCTTTATTCTTCTATTTGGAACCGAGTTGTTGATGTAGTCTTAAGTTTAAATTTTTGTATGTGCCACCTCCATCTGTTACAGGAAATCATGTTCTGCTTTGTGGGTTTTTTAATATTTAGTTTGTAACGGAAAGAATGGTGAACCTTGAGGCATATCCATTGCAATATACGTTGTGTGAGAGGGGGATATGCCTCAAGGTTCAAGAAAAGATGCAACCATTTGATTTGGATGATGCCACCCAAGAGTCAGAGGTTACAAAAAATGTATGGCAGGGTAAATAGCATGACAACTTTGAAATGTTCTTCTAGCTATTTGCTTTGCTATATTGATCTTGGCTAGACTTTCGGTGATGGCTGCTGCTTTATATGTTCCATGGCTTAGGGGCTGTTTGAATTATAGTTAAGTTCCAGAAGTGGTGGAAGTGATGCCACTTTGGGCACTTTCGCTGTTTGGATACAGGTTGCTTCTAGAAGTGGTGGAAGGATGGGTTTAAAAATAAACTAAGATTGAGTTCCATGACTTTCACATCAAAAGATGCGGAAGTTGCACTTTCGATGGACAAGGGGGTGAGTCTTATCCTTTTCACTTCTCTCTTTTCTTAATTTTAAAGTGGTGTTTCCGAAACTTTTGAAGGAACAGTTTCGACCTAATTATTTTAATTATATTATATTATAATAATATTTAATATTTATATTATATTAATATTAATATTTTTAAATTTATTTGAGACGCATTGTATTTACTTAATATTATCAGTTTATTACTTTATATTACTCTAATTATTCTAATTATAGAATAATTAATTAGTTATTTATTACTTTTATTATCGTATTTTTGTTACTATTTTTTATTATCCTAATTATCTTAATTTTTTTATTTCATTAATATGGTTTTTAATTATCCTAATTATTAAAAAATTATAATTGAATATTATCATAATTTAATTAATTTATGAAATTATAATTATATAAATTTTATTGATTGAAAAAATATTATATTTCTAACTAACATAACTACTAAATCACTTTTTCACTTTTACATTTCACTCTATTCAAATAACTGAATTCATAATTCCTATTTTGGACTTCACCATCAAAACGACTGAAGTCACGGAATTCACAAAACTCCTATTTCTTTTACTTTCACATCGAAATTATCCAAATAATCGAAATCACACTTTCATTGCTTCTCATTTGTATCGTTGTTATCACTTTTATTACTTTGAGAAGTGGAGTGACATCCAAATTTTATTTATTTTATAAATAAATTTTACAAATAAATCATCGAAGGTTTCAAAACTTAAAATTTAAAATTACAAGTTTTATATTTTTACATTTAAAAATAGATCACCTTTAATATTTTTATTTATAAATAAGTCCAAATTTTATTTATTTTATAAGGAAATTTTACAAATAAGTCATTGAAGGTTTCAAAATTTAAAATTTAAAATTACAACTTTCATATTGTACATTTACAAATAGATCCCTTGATTTTTTTTAAATAAGTCAATATTTTAATCATTTTTAATATTAATTTTCACAAAAAGACAGTGAAAGTTTTAAAATTTAACAATTTCAAATTACAAGTTTACTATTTTTACATTTAAAAATAGACCACCTTTAATATTTTTATTTATAAATAAGTCTAAATTTTATTTATTTTATAAGTAAATTTTACGAATAAGTCATTGAACGTTTCAAAACTTAAAATGTAAAATTACAACTTTCATGTTGTACATTTACAAATAGACCCCTTCAATATTTTTATTTATAAATAAGTCTATATTTTTTAATCATATTTTAAGTAAAATTTTACAAAAAAGACATTAATGATTTTTAAATTTATAAATACAAATTTAATATTTATACATTAAAAAATACACCCTTAAATATTTTTTTTAAAAAATAAGTCTAAATTTTACTTATTTTAAAACTAATTTTTACAAATAGACCCCTCGCCGGACCATCGCCGGCCGGCGTCCGCGCCCTAGCGCCGGGGACGGAGGCCGAGGCCGGCGCACTGGCACGCTGGCACGCGGGCGCGGACGGCCAAGGCCGAGGTCGTCTGCGCCCGCTGCTGGCGCGCCGGCTTTGGCGGGCCTTGGCCGCCCGCGCCTGCTGCTGGCACGCCGGCCTTGGTGTCTGTCCTACGTGCTGAGGCCGTCTGCGCCCTTGTGCCGACGCGCCGGCCTCGGCCTTCGTCCCCGACACGTGGGTGCGGACGGCTTCGGCCTCCATCTCCGGCACGCGGGGGCAGAATGGTCTCGGCCTTGGCCGTCCGCACCCGGGTGCCGGCGCGCTAGCCTCCGCCTCTGCTCCCGCAGCCCACGCGCCGCCACTCTCGCCGCCGTCAAATTTCGGGGACTTTTCTGTAAATCGGAATAATTTCCGGGGGGTTATTTGCAAAAATTTCAATTTCGAGGACTTTTCTGTAAATCGGAGTAATTTCGGGGTGTTATTTACAAAAAATTGAATTTCGATATGTTAAATATAAAAAATAAGTTTTTAGGGGTTTAATTGTAAAAATAACTGATGGTAAAATCAGAATTTTTTGAAAAAATTTTAATTAAATAAGAATCAGGGAGGGGGTGTAGGTAAATATTTTCGAAGGAGTGGGTAATTCCGAAAATTACGAGATTATACATAATTAAGACTAATTACAAGAATTTATAGGTAATTATTTTTTTTTAAGTACAATAATAAATTTCTGGCAAAAACATATCTGCAGTAAGCACGTGATCCGAGAGAACGAGATTTCCTCTGATCTCGTCGTTCTCCTCGTGATGATACACAACAATTTTCTGGATGCTGAGGTAACCTTGAGATCAGCAAAACGTCCCGGGAAGTGCATTCTCACGGTCGCACGTGCGATTCAAAAAAACATTTGGGGGAATGGATTGGAAGACGACGAAATCGCGCTCCATAAAAATCTGACTTTTGGAGAGCACTTTTCTTCTTCTTCTCCGACGAGATCTAGGGCTCCGGAGAGGGTTGGGGGCGACGATGGGGGAAGCCACGACGGTGCACTCGGCCCTCGTCACCTACACATCCATGATCTCCCTCCTCACCATGTGTCCCCCTTTCGTGAGCCTCCTGCGAGTACCGCTTTTGTCGTTTTCTTGTGAGAAATATGGAGAAGATTTTAGTTCTTATTTTCCATTTCATTCTCTTATTTGGGACTTGTTTTCTGGTTTTTCGATCAATGGTCTCAATTTTTCGAAGTCTTTGATGGAATTCCGACCGGTGTGTTTGTCGAGTTTTGAATCGAAGGATCTGAAAGGATTTGGGGTGGATTTAGATCTAGGAAGCTTGTAAAGGTTGCCAAAAAAGCGAGCTTTCTGATGGGCAATCTCAGAAATATCCAAACTCTTTCGTGGTTACTATTGTTTGTTGCGTGTTAGTTTAATACAGTGCAATAAAAGTTTCTTTTCCTTTTTCTCAAAGCCTTTCAGATGCTGTATGTGTCAGGCTCCATAGATCACATTCTTTACAATACATGTTGTATTGAATGATTATTTGTGATTTTTCTACCAAAATTGATTGGTATAAATTGAGATGCTGTTTTATTGATTTTATTGATATATTATGTCCAGATGATATACAATGGTTCACGCTGGTGGGTTTGTAACACGAACATTCGAGTATCTCAAGGAAAATGGCCTACAGGACCCAAAAACTATCTGGCCAACACCCACAGCATGGAAAGTCATTGCTTGGTTTGGTGCATTCGAAGGCTTTATTCAGCTCGCTCTGCCTGGTAAAAGGTTTGAAGGCCCAATCTCTCCTACTGGAAATGTTCCTGTTTATAAGGTTTGTAGTAACCTAAACTATTAACTGCTATTTCTTCATCCTCTAAGGATAATTTAGTGTACTGGTGAGGGTAAATGCTGATAAAATCTGGCATTTTTTTTAAAAAAATTATATTTGAGTGTTTTTCCTGTTTGGTGGCAATATTTGAGTATTCGTCCCATAACTGGTCATCTAAGTGATTTCAAAATGGCATATTGCTGTTCCACTTTAAAATTTATTAACTGTCAATATTATTTTGCACGAACACATTTATGTGGTTGTATCCAGTCACTTTTGTTTTATTTTCAGGATGATTTTGAGAGATATGAAAAGGTTAAATCATATAATTGTGTTTTCAGGAAAATGGTCTGTAAGCATATGTAGTAACATTAATAGCTTATCTCAGCCTCTGGTGGTAAGAATCTTATTTAAGCTTCTTTTTTCTGGTTACCAGGACAGGGTTTTGGTTGTCACAGGGTAGGATATAATTAACTGGAGAAGAATCTACCTTTGAGCTCCATAATAAATTACCTTTGCACATTTGTGCTTGGAACAATCACCTTCAAGCATTTGTTATTCAGCATATTATAAAAACCTTTTCAATACTTCCAACATGTGCAAGATTAGAGACACCCTTTCGGATTAATAGCTCTACTGGCTAGGAGAACAAGGCACGCCTTTCTTATACTGGAATATAGAGAGGATTGGTCTCGTAAGTTGTTGGTTCTGTCAAATGTCTGCATAATCTTGTTATCTTGGATTACATTCTTATACGTGATTACCTGAATTTCATTTTTTTACATCTGTATTCTCATTTGAAATAAAAGCCATAGATTCACATATTAGTTTTGTAATCCTTCAGTGACACTTCCAAGTATAGGATTAATGAACTTAACTGATGGTAGTAATGCAGGAGGAAGAATACCTCTGACTAATAGTCAATTGCATGTTCCTTAGCTATACATTCGTTAGGTTGGAGATTTTGATGAAGTTATTTAGATGTTTATCTTCTAGAAATTTTATTTTTCGAATGTGTTCTTACTTTAAGTTTTATTTGAGGTTTAATTTAGTAAATTATTGACTTGTCACTTCCTTGCTTTATTTGCACGGAATGGAGTTGTATTCTCGCATTGGCCAAAACTTCGACATTCAAGTTTTTACAAACTACTGATTTGGTATGATGTCCTGGGTTGTTCTAGCAGTGACATAGTGCATCAAGCAGGTTCTCTTTCTTACCTTAATAAGCTTATCAATCCATGAAATTCACAGCAATGCTTACCTATATGAATGTTCGTTTGTAATTGAGTATAGTTAATCTGTTGCTTTTTTTACATATATCTCCTATTTCTCACTAGTCATTGTCATCAAGAGATCCATGGACCCAGGAAAATATGTGCAATTGCTGTTTGGCTGTCTGCCCAGAACCATGAAATGATGTGCTTCTACCATTGAAACCTTTTGGGGTCTGCATAGGTAACATTAGCAAGTCCCAATCACATTTCCAAATCAACATTTTGTCATTGATGGTGTGAGGCCATTTTATGATCTCTTCATGAAATGAAAATGAATTCCAAGGCCTTGGTTCTGGTTGTAGCCATTCTTGACATTTGTTAACTTGTCCTCCATTGCAAAAATAAGTTGCTGTATCTTGCAATAAATAATTATTAATTTATGTCAAAGATTTTTTTTTTTATCTGGATGACAATGTTAACTGGGTGCATTATCTTGTTCGTTTTTTTTTGGTCTTTGCAGTATGAAGAAAATGTGCATAGTGCCGATTCCATGCTTGTGAATACTGCATTGATGCCTGCATATATCACCAAGTTCTTTTGGTGGGAGTCTGGATATTGGTGTACAATGGATATTGCTCATGACAGAGGTAAGAAAGTCAAAAACATTTTAGATTCTAGGTTTACTTTTTCCTTCCCTGTGGCATCATCAGCTCCACTGATTCCTGGTTGGTGACCTGCCCCTTGCCTCTTCTGTTCTACTATCAGCTGGGTTCTGTATTTGCTGGGGTTTTTGGTTTAGGTCCCATCAGTCTATACTTCTCCAGGGATGTATCTTGTTAACCATCCTGTGAACCTAGGTACCCAAATAAGAGAAATATCTTACCATTTTTCTCTCTGTGACTCGCTCTTTTTTCATGCTTTGAATGTGAATGGAATTGTTGGTGTAACAGCTTCTACAGTGTTGCATTTGTATGGATCTGTTGTAATAGTTTTGGATATAATTATCTTTGGAGGAATACCCTTCTTAAGTGACTTAATTTGCAGCTTGCACTCTCTATACCTGTTGCTGGACTCCTGTGAATATACAACTACGATTGTGACAGACAAAGACCGCAGAACAAATGGAAAGTGTAAAATTTGGGGGAAGGTGCCATCGAAGGTTCTCTTTTGCAACCTTCTTTTGGGTACAAAATTCTTTTGTGTATTAAGACAATCTTAAGCCTCTCCTATGAACATCTGACAGAAAGTGGCGACCTATCAAACTACAAAAGGGGAGGCAAAGACTAGCCTTCTCCTTACTTCTGGCTGGTGAGTTGTATTTTCATTTTTAGCTGTAGATAACTCGTATCAAGATTCATTGTAATAGATGATCATCAAACAGCATAATCTTCACCAAAAAATAATGGATAGATAATGTAATAGTAGATTGTACATTGTGGATTATCTCTGCAAACACCGTGATATCTGGTACTGACAGTGCAGAATTTCCAGCAGATACTAACTAGTTTTGAGGTTTTTGCTGGTGGGGTTTATCTTGTCTCTTCCACTATGTACCAGAGATACTAGCTGCATTTTTCTGGACAGTTCCAGCTCCTTTTAAACATGTAAGCATGTCTGGAATTGGTCGCTATTCTTCAGTTGCATGGATATTACACTTCTAAGTTGTTTATTTTGCTTGATCTGTAGTTCCTTCCATATATCTAGATTTCCTTAACAATTCTCCTTTTTCACCAAGCAAAAAAGGGATGACGATCATTGCTTATCCAAGTAAGCTTTGGTCTCCTAAACATAGGCAGTACCTACTCCAATGACTGGCTTCTCTATATCTATATGAAACTTTTTCATAAGATTCATCACTAGTTAAAATCAAACATACTTCATTGATCACATGCTAGTTCAGAGGTTTTCAAAAAACTTTTGGTGTCTATCGGTCGGGAACTTTATCTAGGCTAATCTATTGGCTAGCAAGATTAAAGCAACTTCTAAATAAACTCAGGATGCATTGAATTTGACTTTGTTGGAACACTTGATTCACTAAGAGGGAATTCTGTCGGTCATTATTGTAGGTATGGAAAATACTGGAAGATGTACTGCAACAAGGTGCCTTGCAAGGTCATCCCTGGTATCTATTGAGTCATTGAGTTGATAGTCATTCTGCTTCATGATCTTGGCCAGTAGAGAAGTGGTAATGCTTCAAGATTTGCAGTCTACCTTGTGTAACATCAAACCGTTCCATTTTCCAGTGCGTGAATCTTCTTTCATTGATGGCATGTAATGATTGAATATGACATTTTGGTCATCAACTCTTATTGTTAAGACTACTTCCTTTAAAAGCTTGTCCAATTGTACTCTTCCATCATATTTCTATCGCAAATCTGTTACACTTTCAGTTCCAAGAGTATATACTATGAAGTACAAACCAGAAACCTCACTAATAATCTGAAGCTAACATGTACACTATATCAGTGTCAGGACTCAATTGATGCAGGGAAAATTTCCAGAAACTTGGATCTTATTATCAAGCACAGAAGAATGGTACTTACAATGTGGATGGTCAAATATAAAAGTTCAGTTCACATCTCAGATAGTATATTGCTAATTGTTCGAAGCTCCTTCAGAGCCGCCATTGCTGTTGCTTGTCCTTTGCTCCCAAGAATGTTGTTTGCTTTGTTCTATAGCATTCCAGCTTGGCCCTCATCTTGCTGGAATACTGACTCAATCACCTGTCCAACATAGCAAGCAAGAAAGAAGATAAGGGTTTTTTGCATAACTAATATCACAAATTGAAGTGCTGGGAATATGCACTAAAATTGGCAGTATATGTGTGATCATTTGTCAAACTGTCCGCATATGACCTTTGTGAAATCAACAAGTTGCTTATATATACCAACAGAACTTCCATATAGGTATATAACCTACATTTTGCAAATATACCTCTACAATGTTTTTTCTCATAACTTCAATTTTATGATTTTGTGAAGGTATATAGAAAAATTATAATCAAACCAAAGGCAATGAGAAAGGAAATTTACTTGAATATTGTCAAGCATGGATTGCCCAAGATTCTTCAAAGTGTTCATCATGTTCTTGTCCACAACTTGTCCTAACAATACTCTCACAAAGTTTAGAGCATCCAACAGGAGTTGTACTGCATGAGTGTCCTCACACATATTTCCAATTATAGAGGATTGTTGGGTCTCACTTCCTCTTTTCTCTGAGTTCCCTTCACCAGATGCTTTTCTGAACTTCCAAAACCATTGGAATTTACCAGAAAGAGACTTTCGCTCTTTCAAACAAGCAGCCAATTTCTCTGTCTTATCTGTGGCAGTTGTTGCACCTTTTATGCTAGAAGATGTGGTTTCAAAATTCTCAGATTCCCGAGATGGGGGATTATCATCAACACCATTGCTGCAAGACTCACCAAAATGACTTGTTTCATCATTATCAGGAATAAAAGAATTTGAGGTTGTACTACTTTTCTCTGAGTCATTTTCATGATCATCATGCACACATTGATGACTTGTTGCATTAGAGACCACCAATGAACTTTCTGCACTCAAACATGCATCTCCCAATGCAGGACAACATGCTTCCCTAGTAAAATGCTTTCCTTCATCTTGTTCCACAGAGACCACCAATGAACTTTCTGCACTCAAACATGCATCTCCCAATGCAGGACAACATGCTTCCCTGGTAAAATGCTTTCCTTCATCTTGTTCCACAGAGATCAACTCTTTGTTGGCTGAAATATTGACATCTCTGCCACGTTCCACCTTCTCATGATCAACTTCAAGAGTTAATTTCTTCAGAAAAGTCATCAACTAGACTGCATCTGATTGAAGAATGAGAGTGGTTATTTCCGTTAACAGTCTTCGCTGGAGAAGGATCTGACTCTGTTCTAGATAAACTTAATTTCTGAACCAGTTTGCCTTTGATTATTCTTTTTGAAAGCGATTTACTTCTGCCCTTCTGGAGAGCTCCCTCCCTGTTCAACACTTGCCATTTCTCTTCCCAATAACTATCAGATAATGGGGAAAGAGGAGCCTCAGGAGACACCGAGCCAAATGGAAGACTAGAACCTCTTACAACTGCTGATTTACTCCTGTTGGTGCTTGAGTCTAATGGAGATGACTTATTTGCTTCAAGAGCTAAAGGTTGCAATGCTTTTGCCTTCTCCATAAGCTTATGCACATCTACATTCTCAGGAAAGTTTTAGCAATCTCTGGAGGCAGGAAGTAGCAAATTCAGTGGCTAACAGTGAAGACCGTAGGTGCAGGAGCATGGACACTGCCATTGCTGAGATGAATGCTCCTCGAGGAGAACACAAAACCATGAAACTGTAGTTTGAATTATTACGTTCAACCATGCCATTGGGCGACAAAAATATTTCATCCCAAATTACTAAAAGATCCTCGAGGGAAAACTCACGTCCAAACAGAACACGCAGCCATCTGAGTGCAAAATACTGAGGTTCCACACTGAGTTCAACAAGATGACTATAAAGAGATGAATCAACAACAGAAAGCAAATGATAGAGAGCAGATGAGGCCTCAATTACAGGTGGTAAGCCTGTGTTGGATCCAGTGGTTGGAGACAGAAGAAATAAACCATTGCAACTACTCCACCACCACTCATCAATCCATTGAACATGCAATAAGCATCATGTTCCATGAACCTCTCCAATAGGACAATTCCCAGCTCTCCATCTGCTCCATAAGCATCACTCAACAGAAAAATATCCCTTGTTTCAGGATCAAGCTCATCTAGGCAGCAAGGCATGGGCTTGTTTACCTGAACATCATCCTCATTTTCTATTCCAGCAACCCAATTTGCTGCTCTAGTGAACCTGTAATTACTGACCAGGTCACCATTTGGGAAAGACATCTCATCAAAATCATCACTGAAATAGTCTTCATAAATTTTCCACACCTCAGAAAGTAATTCCACATCTAAGTGAAGTACATAAAGTAGAGGAGCTAACAGTTCAAGCATTCCTGAAACAAAAATCATGCAGTTTTGTGAAGCATAGTAATTTATCAAAAGTTCATGTGTCGCCAACTGTACCACCATTGTTGTTATCACTAGTATCAATAATATTCTCCATTTTGTTAGTTTCCTCTTCCGATTCTTCGTTTAAGAAACGACGAATAGATTCTTGTGTTTGAGAATGATTTAAGATAGTTTCTTCTTTTTCTCGAATCTACTCTATTAGAGGATCATTATCTTCGAATATGACAGACAAGTTGATTATCCCATTCTTTAGTGATATTCTCCTTTGTAAATTTCGGATTTTTAAACGCATGTTATAATGACAAAAAATAAGTTTCTCCAGAAACAGTTTAAGTTAAAATTCTAATTGTTATCTTTGTAAAATTAGGTGCTACATGTCAACCATAAATACTCCACCATTTAGCTATAATTTAACAAAGAAATTTATTTAAAAATAATTTTATAATTTAAATTAGCAAATATGTATAATTATTAACTATATCTGTAGTATCACCCCTAATAGGTACAATTGTTTATTATGTGTCGAAATCTTTGACTTTATTTTTGAAGTAATTTGTCTGTTTAATGGACGTACTCAACTTAAATTTTTTTTTAATATGTAAAAAAAAAATTTCGACTTAAAATGTATCTCGCGCAATGCTAAGATTCTTATTCTTATATTTGGCTCCATTCTCTCAATTACCTTACGTAACGCTTCAAGAATTGTATTACTATTGTTGATATCATCGACATATTAAAATATTAAATTCAGAAAGTATCTTACAATATGATTAAATATTAATTAATAATATTATTATGATTTAATAAAGTACTATAAAATGACACTTTACTCAATTACTTGCAGCATGAATATCTCTGGATAATGTTTTGTCCCAACGACGATCAATAATCTTCTCCTATTTACAAAATTCAATTGTTTTTATATGTCGTCTTATTTGCAATTTATTCGTTCTATTACTTTATATAAGATCCCATTTGCGAATGATCATCTGAGTCAATAATTCGAAACACCTTAACTAATGGACTGAAGATTCTGATTATATTTTCAACTAATTCCGAAAATTGATCGTTCAAGACTTAATTGTAGAATTATTCAGAGAGAATTTTCTCGAACCGTTTGAACTATAAATAATATTTATCATATTCTTCACTTATAAATAATCTCTTCAGTGTTTGTCGACGAGTATACAGGAAATCCAAGGAGATAAATTATATAGCAAACCGAGTAATGTCTGGCCTGATAATCTCTCGTCCCTGTATTTCCTTTCTCATCAGTTTAAGACACCAAGTATAGTTATAAATGAATGACTTCAACTTCTGACTTTTATCAACCACTTTTCTAATATCAGGATTCTTACCTATATCCTTTAATATTAAATCAATAGAGTGCTGCACAAGTTATTTAGAAAAGATATTTTCTTTTTTGCATTAAACTTTTTTTCAACATATACCAGCGGAGCTGCATTATCGGTTACGACTTATACTACTCTCGATTCTCCAATCTGCTCAATGACACTGTCAATCAAATGATATAAGAAATTATTAGTTTTCGACTCCCCTGATATATCGACTGATTTTAGAAAAACGGTCCCTTTAGGATAATATGCTAAAAAATGTATCAAATCTTTACTGTTTTGTATCTTCCATCCATTACACATCAAGATACACCTAAATTTATCCTAATATTTGTGAAAGGTCTATATAAAAGCAGTCATCTCTTCAACTCCAAGATTCAAATACCTTTAAAAAATTTTATAGGCATTTGGTGGAGGAACTCTTGGGCGAATCTCTTGAGCGACACGTATCATTCGATGATAGTAACTACCATATGTTAAATGAAATGAAACATGGTTATAAAAAAAAATTTGGATACTGCCCTATCCAACCACTGTTTTGCCATCCGAAAATCACTTGATATTGTTCTCAAATTTAATTGAGTATCATTTCTTAGTTTCAATAGAAATAGGTCAATTAGAAAAATATTGATAGACCCGATGTCAAGAAAATGGAAATTCCCTCTAACTCCTGAAGGAGCACCTGTGTGTGATTGTGTATGTTGTTCTCTGAAACTACTAGTTCGGCGATTACGAATTGTCTCGGAAGGGCCAGCATCAATTTGAGTTTCCTTCTACAATCTTCGATTTTCGCGAATTACTTCCTGAACCTAATTATCATCGTCTTTATCATGATAAATTTGCTGAGGATTTAGATTACAACGGTTGATAAGTTCCTACTTGAAACGTGATTTTTTTGGCTTTATCCTTTCTTCTATTCTCTTTGTCGTTTTATACCATTACCCAAAATATTTGTCCTACTTCATTCGGAACCTTTTCACGTGTTCGGACTGAGCCGGTTACTCCTTCTAAATGCTCTTTTAATCTTTTAATTTCAGAACTAAACACACTATACCATTTATAACAAACTTTCTAATTTCGTGCATCCACTAATTCACAGTATTACCATGCGATATTGTCATCGCAAGTCGATCATTGCGTATTTTGCTTAGTAGACATATGCAATACAACAACAGCAGTAACATAACAAATGATGGCGGAAGAAAATTTATCTATAATTAAGAAAAAAAATTTCACACAAAGTTTTCAATTTATTAATTATTTTTTTAACGAAGTCAAAATTTTCCAATTTATTAGCTAATTTTTACATTAATTTCAACATTCTCAATCTAATACATAATTATTGCAAAAAATGTTAATTTCTAAAAAATATAAAAAACTTTATTTTAGCATAAATTTATTAATAAATACTAATTAATTTTTACGTAATTTCAATATTTTCGGATTTAGGGTTTAAGGTTTAGAGTTTAATAACAAATTTTTCGACTTATTAGTTAATTTTTACATTAATTTTAACATTTTCAATCTAATACATAATTTTCGCAAAAAATGTTAATTTCTAAAAAATATAAACAACTCTATTTTGCTATAAATTTATTAATAAATGCTAACTAATTTTTACGTAATTTCAATACTTTCCAATTTAGGGTTAGGATTTAGGATTTAGTATTTTTTAACAAAATTTTCAATTTATTAGCTAAATTTTACATTAATTTTAACGTTCTCAATTTAATACATAATTTTAGCAAAAAATATTTTCTACAAAATATAAAAACCTCTATTTTGGCATAAATTTATTAATAAATACTAACTAATTTTTACGTAATATTAATATTTTTTGATTTGGATTCTAAAGTTTAGGGTTTAGGATTACTAAACTATTTTTGGATTTATTAGCTAATTTTTTCATTAATTTTAACATTCTCAATTTAAGACATAATTTTCTCATAAAATGTTAATTTCTAAAATATAAAAAACTATTTACGCATAAAAAATATTAATAAATACTAACTAATTTTTACATAATTTCGATACTTTCCGATTTACTAACTAATTTTTATATTAATTTCAATATTCTCAATTTACAAAGTTACAAACTGTAATATATTACGCAATTACAATTATATATATAACATGTGTAATAATTCAGAATTAAAATTTTTTTTTTACCTCCTTCTTGAATATAATTGTTGTTTAAAATAGAAGGAAAACAATAGACTTACCAAACTCTGCAAATGAAATACTAGTAGTATTATAACGCCTGAAGAACCCTAAGCGCAATGTTTGCAGGATATTTACTCTGATTGTATATAATGAATACTAACATCTCTCACAATCACTTCGGTGTTGAAAAAGAGATAACAGAGTAGCGAATATCTTTATCTTGTAGATAATATAATACATCACGTATCTGCTAACAAAAAAGTCACAATTTGCATGCAAACAAACAAATCACAACATGTATCCACTTGCATCCACGTACATCCATTTGCATCCAGTGGACTCCACAACATGCACATCATGAACAGATCCATCAACTTGCATCCAATCCACTCCACAGCCTAGCCATCCGTGAACAGCATGAACAAAATAATAAATAGTCGTGAACAATAACATGAATATGTAGTTTTGTAACATCCGTGAAATGAGTTGTCTCGCCGGCAACCGGATAAACGAGTTGTCTCGCTGACAAGGAGGTAGTCGCCGGCATGGGTTAGCTCTCATCGACAACGATGACATCAATGGAGCTGTGACATCCTGGAGCTGGACTCGATGGTAGAGACGTTGTTGGACTGGAATAGAGGCTTCGCCGTTTGCCTTCGGTAGGATGTACGCACTCCACCGCCGCTCGTTGCTCCGTTGTTGTACGCTGCTCCGCCGCTGTTCAAAAACACAGACAAGGAGAAATTCTTCGTGCTTGTAAGGAGAGGAGAAAGATGGCAGTACCGAATTGGAATAGAGGCTCACTACGCGTTGGTCATTATTTTTGCTCCGCCGCTGCTCGCCGCCGCTTCTGCTCTGTGCAATGCTCGCTGCTTCACTGCTACTACTCTACGCATTGCTCCACTGCTTGCTCCACTGCTCTCTGCTTTGCCGCTTTTGCTCCATGCGTTGTCGGTTGCTCCGCTGCTACTGCTTCGCACACTGTTCGCTGCTCCGCCGCTTCTACTCTACACGTTGCTGGCTACTCTGCACGCTGCTCACTGCTCCGCGCTTCTCCTCTATACGATCTCGCTGTGCTCGCTCTGCTCACCGTCGCTGCGCGATCTCCCCACGTGATCTGGCTATGCCCTCTTTGCTCCCCATTTCTGTTCGCTGCTTCGCCGCTTCTTCTCTGCGCGACCTCGCTCAGCCCGCCGTCGCTGCGCAATCTCTCTGCGTGATCTTGCTGCGTCCGCTCTGCTCACTGTTTTTGCTCGCTGCTCTGCCACTTCTCCTCTGCGCGATCTTGCTATGCTCGCTCTGCACTGAGCAGTAGGTAGCGTGCGGAGTAGTAGGAGCGGAGCAACTAGCAATGTGTAGAGCAGAAGCGGCGGAGCAGCGAACAGCGTGCGGAGTAGTAGCAGCAGAGCAACCAATAGCGCACGGAGCGACGAGCAACAACGGAGCAGAAATAACGACTAACGTGCAGTGAGCCTCTATTACAGTCCGGTGCTGCCATCCTTTTTCTCTCCTTACAAACACGAAAAATTTCTTCGCTTCTGTGTTTTTGAGTAGCGGCGGAACGACGTACAACGATGGAGTAGCGAGCGGCGGTGGAAAGCGTACATCCTACCAGAGGCAAACGGCATAGACTATTCCAGTCTAACGATGTCTCCACCATCGAGTCCAGCTCCGGGATGTCGCAGCTCCATTGATGCCATCGTCGTCGATGAGAGCCAACCCATGCCGGCGACTACCTCCTTGCCAGCGAGACAACTCGTTTCATGGATATCACAAAACTACATGTTTATATTACTGTTCACGACTGTTCATTGTTATGTTCATGTTGTTCACGGATGGCCAACCTGTGGAGTGGATTGGATGCAAGTTGATAGATCTGTTCATGATGTGCATATTGTGGAGTCCACTGGATGCAAGTGGATACATGTTGTGATTTGTTTGTTTGCATGCAAATTGACTTTTTTGTTAGCAGATACGTGATGTATTATATTATCTACAAGATAAAGATATTCCCTACTCTGTTATCTCTTTTTCAACACCGAAGTGATTGTGAGAGATGTTAGTATTCATTATATATAATCAGAGTAAATATCCTGCAAACAATGTGCTTAGAGTTCTTCGGGCGTTATAATACTACTGGTGTTTTATTTATAGAGTTTTGTAAGTCTATTGTTTTTCTTCTGTTTTAAACTATAATCATATTCAAGAACGAGGTAAGGAATATTTTTAAATTCTGAATTATTATACATGTCATACATAGAATTATAATTGCGTAATATATTACAGTTTGTAAATTTGTAAATTGAGAATGTTGAAATTAATATAAAAATTAGTTAGTAAATCAGAAATATTGAAATTACGTAAAAATTAGTTAGTATTTATTATGTGAAAATAGAGTTTTTTATCTTTTTAGAAATTAACATTTTATGCGAAAATTATGTACTAAATTGAGAATATTAAAATTAATGAAAAAAATAGATAATAAATCCAAAAATAGGTTAGTAATCCTAAACCCTAAACCTTAAACTTTAAATCAAAAATTATTAATATTACGTAAAAATTAGTTAGTATTTATTAATAAATTTATACCAAAATAGATTTTTTTATATTTTGTAGAAAATATTTTTTGCTAAAGTTATGCATTAAATTGAGAACGTTAAAATTAATATAAAAATTAGCTAATAAATCAAAAAATTTGTTAATAAATCCTGAATCCTAAACCCTAAACTCTAAATTAGAA
The DNA here is from genome assembly GCA_005019695.1 of Trichopus zeylanicus subsp. travancoricus. Classification (NCBI taxonomy): domain Eukaryota; kingdom Viridiplantae; phylum Streptophyta; class Magnoliopsida; order Dioscoreales; family Dioscoreaceae; genus Trichopus; species Trichopus zeylanicus. The sequence continues at coordinate 13,675 of RXID01014290.1, read as the reverse complement.
AGTATTGAAATTACGTAAAAATTAGTTAGCATTTATTAATAAATTTATGGCAAAATAGAGTTGTTTATATTTTTAGAAATTAATATTTTTTGCGAAAATTATGTATTAAATTAAGAATGTTAAAATTAATATAAAAATTAACTAATAAGTCGAAAAATTTGTTAGTAAATCTTAAACTCTAAACCCGAAACCTTAAATTGAAAAGTATTGAAATTACGTAAAAATTAGTTAGTATTTATTAATAAATTTATGCTAAAATAGAGTTCTTTATATTTTTTAGAAATTAACATTTTTTGTAATAATTATGTATTAAATTGAGAATATTGAAATTAACATAAAAATTAGCTAATAAATCGAAAAATTTTGAGTTCATGAAAAAATTAGTTAATAAATTGAAAACTTTATATGAATTTTTTTTTTTAATCATAGGTAAATTTTCTTATGTCATCATTTGTTATGTTACTGCTACTGTTGTATTGCATATGACTCCCAAACAAAACATACAACAATCGATTCGCGATGACGATATCGCATGACAACACTGTGAATTAGTGGATGCACGAAATTGGAAAGTTCGTTATAAATGGTGTGGTCGTGTGCTTAGTTCTGAAATTAAAAGATTAAAAGAGCATTTGGAAGGAGTAACCGACTCAATCCGAACATGTGAAAAGGTTCTGAATGAAGTAAGACAAACATTTTGGTCAATAGTACAAAGCAGCAGGGAAGGTAGAAGAAAAGATAAGAAAAAAAAAATCACGCTTCAAGCAGGAACTTATCAACCGTTGTAATCCAGATCCCCAGTAAATTTCTGATGACGAAAACGATGATAATGAGGTTCAGGAAGTAATTCGCGAGAGTCGAAGATTGTACCAGGAAACTCAAATTGGTGCTGGCCCTTCCGAGACAGTTCGTGATCACCAAATTAGTAGTTTCAGAGAACGATGTACACAATCACACACAGCTGCTCCTTTAGGAGTTAGAGGGATTTTCATTTTACTGACATCGGGTCTATCTATATTTCTTCAATTGACTTATTTCTATTGAAACCAAGAGATGATACTCAACTAAATTTGAGAATAGTATCAAGTGATTTTCGGAAGGCAAAACAGTGGTCGGATAGGGCAGTATCCAAATTTTTTTCTATAACCATGTTCCATTTCATTTAACATATAGTAGTTACTATCATCAAATGATATACGTCATTCGCTCAAGAGTTTCTCCACCAAGTGCCTATAAAATTTTTTTAAGGTATTTGAATCTTGAAGTTGAAGAGATAACTGTTTTTATACAGACTTTTTACAAATATTAGAATGAATTTGGGTGTACCTTGATGTGTGACGGATGGAAGACACAAAATAGTAAATATTTGATAAATTTTTTAGCATTTTGTCCTGAATAAATCGTTTTTCTAAAATTAGTCGATACATCAGATGAGTCGAATACTGATAATTTCTTATATCATTTGATTGCAAGTATTATTGAGGAGATTGGATAATCAAGAGTGGTACAGATCGTAATTAATAATGCAGCTCTACTGGTATATACTGGAAAAAAGTTAATACAAAAAAAAAAATCTTTTCTAAACACCTTATACAATACTCTATTAATTTAATATTGAAGGATATAAGTAAAGATTCTGATATTAGAAAAGTGATTGACGAAAGTTAGAAGTTAACATTATTCATTTATAACCATACTTGGTGTATTGAACTAATGAGAAAGGAAACACGGGGACAAGAGATTATCCGGCCAGATATTACTCGGTTTACTAAATAATTTATCTCCTTAAATTCCCTGTATACTCATCGACAAGCACTGAAGAGATTATTTACAAGTAAAAAATATGATAAATATTATTTGAAATTGAAACGGTTCGAGAAAATTCTTTCTGAATAATTCTACAATTAAATCTTGAACGATCAATTTTGAAAATCAGTTGAAAATGTAATCAGAATTTTCAGCCCATTAGTTAAGGTGTTTCGAATTATTGACTCAAATGATCATTCGCAGATGGGGTCTTACATGAAGCAATAAAACGAATAAAATTACAAATAATACAACATATAGAAACAATTGAATTTCGTAAATGGGCGAAGATTATTGATCGTCGTTGGGACAAAACATTATCCAGAGATATTCATGCTGCAAGTAATTGAGTAAAATGTCATTTTATAGTCCTTTATTAAGTTATAATAATATTATTAATTAATATTTAATCATGTTGGAAGATACTTTTTGAATCCAATATTTCAACATGTCGATAATGTCAACAACAATAATACAATTTTCGAAACATTATGTAAGGTAATCGAGAAGATGAAGCCAAATATGAGAACAAGAATCTTGGTATTACGCGAGTTACATTCTATGTCGAAATTTTTTTTTTACATATTAAAAAAGTTTTTAAATTGAGTACGTCTATTAAACAGATAAACTTAAAAAAAAAAGTCAAAGACTTCGGCACACAACAAACAATTATAACTATTAGGGGTGATACTACAAGTATAGTTAATAATTATACATATTTGCTAATTTAAATTATAAAATTATTTTTAAATAAATTTTTTTGTTAAATTACAGCTAAATGGTGGAGTATTTATGGTTGGCATGTAGCATCTAATCTTACAAAGATAGTAATTAGAATTTTAACTCAAACTGTTTTAAGTTCACAATATGAGAGGAATTGGAAAACTTTTGAATTAATTCATACGAAAACGATAAATAGACTTAAAATGAAAAACTGGATAAACTTATTTTCTGTCATTATAACATGCGTTTAAAAGTCCGAAGCTTACAAAGGAGAATATCACTGGAGGATAGGATAATCAACTTGTATATCATATTCGAAGATGATGATTCTCTAATAAAGTGGATTCGAGAAAGAGAAGAAACTGTTTTAAATTATCCTCAAATATAAAAATCTATTCGTTGTCTCTTAGATAAAAAATCAGAAGAAGAAGCTGACAGAATGAAGAATATTATTGATACCAGTGATAACAACAATTGTGGTACAATTGGTAACACCAATTTCCAACAATCAGAATATGAGGACTCGTTTTCATCTTTTTTACGGTATGGAGGAAATGAGTTTTTGAACTCTAATTTATATGGCGGTTATGTACCACAATATCCATATGCTTCACATGGTAGACAAGAAGTCAATCAAGATCCAACAGATAGTGCGGGCTTTATCTACAATGACAGTTATCATAACGGGATATTTTCTTTCAATTCAGGATATCATCAGTCAATGCAGGACCATGCGATTTTGTACTATCCGCATACTGAACAATACTATCGATCATAACTTCATCGCACTGATGAATATAGTGATGAAAAATACTAATCTGTTCAAGATCTGCCTCAGAATAAAATGTGATTACAAGACGTGGATTTATACTACTTATGAAACGATATTTTCATTATTGTCTTAAATTGATATCTTATTGTAATTTTATGACATTCAAATTTAATATCTGTATGGTTTATATTATCGCATGATAATTTATTTATTTCATTATCACATTTTGTTGTAGTATTTTTCTTCTAACGTATTTTCTATTATCTAATTTATATTCATGAATTCTGACAATTATATGATATTTCTTTTAAAACAAATAATGGCAAATCCGGATGATTATATTACAGTTCCAAACCAAATTACACTTAAAGCAGGAAGAATGATTATGTTCATTTTTCGCCAAAAACTTATATTTTGTCGTAGAATGATTCCATCTTCGACTTATGACACACTTGGACAAACTTTAATTAAGCAGACATTAAAAGAATGTGGAAGAGTATATGATCAAATTTATCATGTCTCTCAACAAGCTTCACTTAACGCTATCAATCAGTGTATTGTCGTAATTTTCCCTAAACACTTTACACAGTGTAATATTTATTTTTCATGGGTTATTGGACCACTTTTACTATGTGTTGTAAATGAATATGATTATCATTTTCATTTTAGACCTCCGATATATGATTATACTTTAGAACCGCTGTCATGAGATCGTACAGAGATAGTTGTTTTATCTCGTATGCCTACAAATGCTCGTGTGGATCGTCCAGGTGCTGAATTTGTAATTCCACAGTCAAATATTCCAAAATCAACTGATGATGATTATTAATTGTATTATATTATGATTAATAAATTATGTATGTGTCAAGTACTTTTTAATGATAAGTTAAATTTGTTTATATTAATTTTTAACTTTTAATCATATTCATATTATTTTTCGTATATTTTCTTTTTTTATATAATAATATATAAAAAATAAACTATATCAGTGATTAACTATCAAAATTAATTTAAATTAATTAAAATAATATTTAATCTTATGATAAAATTAATTATAAATTCTTTTATAATTTTTAAATTTTTTTGAAAATTTTTCAAAATTTTATCGTATTTTTAATTCGAAAACAAAGTATAGTTAAAATATAATCAAATTCTGTTCAACACACAATAAGACAAAAAAATCTTTCAGCCGAAACCGAAATGATCGAAACGACCAAAATTCGTATCAGTTTTACTTATCCGCTTATACATGCTACTCACCAGACTGAAAACTATCTCTAGAGAAGGCCAGATTCCCAACTGAACTGACCACTGACATGAAGATAATTTAACGCCAGCTCTCTTTAAACAGTATTACACGGCCACAAGCAGAGTTCACATGAAAATTTCTTCAAAATTAAAGAAATATAAAAAAAAACAGATAAAATGCTTACCTTTTGAGAAGCAAAACAAACTGAATAACACATAATGCATGCTACGAATAGAACTCGAAAAAGAAAGAACAAGCACCCAAAAACTAATCATCAACCAGAACTTTTAGCCATGTCTGCATCCATTAAGACTTCCACATCACGATTCGGAAATTAATGGTCAAAGCCATTGGACCAGCGAAAATCAAACAACATTCGACCAAACATCAACAAAGGAGGAATCTTTGGAGAAAAAACCAAGCAAATGCAGAAGCATTTACAATTCCTTACCTCCTCCGAGAATCGGCGGTGACCCGCCGGAGCTCATCGATGGACGCCGACGGCGACCCCGGCAGAATCTCGAGATCGATACGCCATCGAACTCCCCGCAGGCCCAAAAATCTCAACCCAGCACTCGAATCCCGTTCCAAGGACGACGATTTCAGCATTGGCCGATCAATCGGGGCTCAGAGCACGACCAAGCTGGGATTTTGCAGAAGGAATCGAGAGAAAGGCTAGGTTTTGAGCGCTACAAGGGAGATAAGGGAGCCAGCTTGGGATTGGAAATGGGGAATTTCGTGGAGGAGATATCATTGAAGCAGAAACCAGAGAAAAGAGGCGAGCTTTGTGGCAAGGAATCCAATGAAGAAAAAAAATTGGCTTTTTCAACCGAGAAGGAGAAGAACGAAGCAGGGCCATTTGGGAAGAAGGAAAGGCGTGCGGGTGCAGTTTGGGAAGAAACTTTAAGGGCCGTTTGGTTTGGGGTCAGGGACCGAGCATTTTTTAGAAATTTTTTTTTTATTTTGTGAAATTAATATTTATTATTTTATATTATTATTAAATTAAATTATTATAAAAAATTAAATAGTTTTTTGAACTTTAAATTATTGAAGTCTTAATTTTGATAAAAAGATATTAGTTTACAAAAGTGGTTCACTAGTCTTGACTTTGACCTTAACCATGACCCCGTTCCAAACAGACCCTAAGTGCCTGGAACGGGTCAAGATAAAGGTCAAGATCAAGGTTAAAGGAAGGGGTAAAAAGTAAAATATTAATGCGGTCAAGTAAATCATATTTGGTTATTGATCTGATTAGCAGATGGTTAAATTCTTTTGTGGACAAAAATGCCCTTCGGCGTCGCCAACTGTGCACACAACACTGTTCATCTTCTTCACGTGTAAACGACGTCGCCGGCCGAGCTCGAGCACGGAGCTCGCCGGCCGAGCTCGTGCGGGCAGTTCAGGCGCGGAGCTCGGGCGCGGAGTTCGCCGGCGGAGCTCGAGTGCGGAGCTCGCCGGCCGAGCTCGAGCGTGAAGCTCGACGGCCGTGCTCGCACGGGCAGTGATGGCGGAGACGGCGTCTGCTAGAAGAGGATGGGACGGTGATGGCAGAGACGGCGTCTGCTGCATGGCGAGGAGGAGTTGAACAGTTGGCGAGATTTGAGGAGATCTCCAAGGAGAAGGACAGCTGTGATTGCAAGGATGATGGAGAGCAGGAGGTGGTGGGTCGAGTGCAGGACGTTGGCGTCGACTGCGATGAAGGAGAAAATTTTCATACTTTATGATATCCCCAAAGTTGGGATTTCGTTGTATTAAGCATGTACCAATTTCGCAATTCCAGCATAAATTGGAAAAGGAGTAGGTTTCATTTTTTTTATTTAGATTTCTGACCTTTGCAGTGGGTTTGTCCTGCATAATCTCTGCATTAATTTGCATTAATGTCTGTATTTTATTTATCATATTATATTGCACTTACCTAATGCAAGTTGCAGTTGATGATGCTTCCTATGGAAAATACGTATTCAAATCTGATAAAAGTATTGTAACTTCAATTGGACCATTTATGTAAAATACCATCTTTTGTATCTGCCATTCAGCATGCTAAACTTCTGCTTGGAAGATTTCATGGCAAAAAACCTCTTGTAAGTGATAGTGTATCTTGTATTTCATAGTACAACAGCTTATACATTAGAGAAAAGGAGACTCCAAACACTATAACAATAATTAACGGCGCTAATTAATAGGAAACAATGAGTATTGTCTGAAAAACACAATATACATTATTGTCAGATATATATAATAATTTTGAAATACACCGAAAACAGCGAGTACTGTCTACAAAATTCTGGGTTGAAAATAAAGCATCAGTGAGTACTTCTTCGGCTACACGTGCGATTGCTTCGCGGTGTAAAAATACAACATTATTCTCTGCAAGTAAATAAAAGGTTGAAAAATTATTAACATGATGTTAGAAAATTATATAAATTATACTTACACTTTTATATCAAAAAAAGTAAACTATCACTTACGCTTCCCACAGAACTGCAGTTATTTCATTTTGAAGTATTTTTCCATATCGCACTTCACGTTGCGATATACGGATGTTGGGTTCAGATGTTTCATTATGTACTCCCGGAAATTCTCCAGTGCTATTATGAACCCCTTCGTTAGGCCTGCAGTCGTGAAACAGCTGGTCCGTACCGTAATTCCTACGTATAAAATTATGTAACATAGCACAAGCCACCACTATAGCACATTGTATTTCATAAGGATATGGTTGTATTTTGCGTAATATTTGAAATCGTTGCTTAAATACGTCAAATGTCCTCTCCACACAATTTCTCAAACTGGCATGCATGTGATTAAATTTGTCCCTCGGATTCTAATATCAGACTCGACCTTGACCAAACTGTCCAATGTGGTACTGCTCATTTCAAAATGGTGGCAGAAATTTGTTAATATTGACATACCCGGCATCCACTAGATAGTATTTACCTAAAATAAATTATGATTATCATTACGAACATTATCATTAGTGTTTAAAAAAAAGCAAAATTATGAGTTTCACCTTCGGGGACGAAGAAATCGCCTCGGCTTAAACAATCTCGTAAGATTCGTGCGTCTGCCACAGATCCCTCCCAACTGCTACAAATGAACAAAAATTTCATATCAAAAGAGACAACCGCCATAACATTTTGCGTAAGTAACCCATGGCGATCTCGAAATGGAAGTTGTATTTCTCGACTCACAATCGCCGGTATATGTATGTCATCTATAGCCCCGAGTGCATCTTACAAAAAAACACATAATATGTTAGAATATATGTTGCCATTACTTAGAGAATATTGTAGAAACTTATCTCACCTTGAAAAAGGAATACGCTCCTCCTCGATTAAGAATAGCGGGATGGACTGAAGTATCATGAGGCGGCAATTGTATGTAATCATTTTTTAGAGACATAATACCTTCTAAGACTTTATGGAAGTACCTGCTTATAGTCTCTGCAGAGTGTTGGAATGCCAGCTACAAGTCTCTGTTAGATGCTCCACGAGCAATGGAGTAAAGAAAAATCCCTACTTGTAATTCAGCTGATACATGGGCTGTAGGCACGATACTTCCCCGCTCAACAAGTATTCTAGTGAGCAGTAGAAACACTTGAGACACAAGTCTAAATATCCGAAAAAAATGAGCTTCATTACCTAGTAAGTCGTACATAAACTCAATCCCAGTAAACGCTCGATTATTCAGTGGACGGGGTGGTCTTCTCGCTGAGGTTGAGGAGTCTTCAAAATAAGCGAAAATGTCATCTTCGAATTGCAACTCTACTTCTTCCTCATGTTCATTAAAAATGTCATCGTAATTAGACATATTGGTGTTACAAAGAAGAATGAAGTTGCGTTATATCATCGGCAATAAGGTCGCTCTATATATAGGATCGACCTGAGTCGTCAGAGTGATAAATCTTGTCCGATTGATCTGACATGTTGTCCTGATGTTACAAAAATGAACTGTTGACGTCAGAGTGATAAATCTTGTCCGATTGATCGGACGTGTCGTCCTGACGTTACAGAGATGAACTGTTGACGTCAGAGTAATAAATCTTATCTGATTGATATGACGGGTCGTCTTGCTATTACCAAGATGAACTGTTGATGTCAGAGTGATAAATCTTGTCCGATTGATCGGACGTGTCGTCCTGATGTTACAGAAATAAACTGTTGACGTCAGAGTGATAAATTATGTTTGATTGATAGGACGGGTCTTCTTGATGTTACGGAGATGAACTGTTGTCGTCAAAGTGATAAATCTTATCTGATTGATAGGACATGTCGTCCTGATGTTACGGAGATGCACTGTTGACGTTAGAGTGATAAATCTTGTCCGATTGATCTGACGTGTCGTCCTGATGTTACAGAAATGAATTATTGATGTCAGAGTGATAAATCATGTCTGATTGATAGGATGAGTCGTCTTGATGTTATGGAAATAAACTGTTAATGTCAGAGTGATAAATCTTGTCTGATTGATAGGACATGTCGTCCTGATGTTACGGAGATGAATTGTTGACGTCAGAGTAATAAATCATGTCTGATTGATAGGACGAGTCGTGGAGATGTTACAGAGATAAACTATTGATGTCAGAGTGATAAATCATGTCTGATTGATAGGACCTGTCGTCCTGATGTTACGGAGATGAACTGTTGACGTCAGAGTGATACGTCGTGTCTGATTGATAGGACGTGTCATCTTGATGTTACAGAGATAAACTGTTGACGTCAGAGTGATACCTACCACCCATGCCATTTTGGACTTGGTGCCAGCTCAACGTAAACTTTGTCTGCAAGCGAGAAGGAACACCCTCCAATTTTAGTCTCCTTACCGGCTTTGAAAATTTTAAATTTCTTTAGATGTACGATGTGAGTCCCTCGTAGTCAATGTCCGCCACAAGAATTAAATAGAGGTAAGTTGAGATTATAAAGAAGAAATTTGCGGCAAATATACCCCCCCTATAAGATTGCTTAACTGCAAAAACATTCCCCTAAATTTTTTCATTGCATGTATCCCCTTCCAAAACAAAAATATAATTAATCATGAGCTGACCATGAACATCAGAAACATATTCACAATCCCATTTGATTTTTGGTAGAGCACGTACCAACAAAAATTAATACAACCTAAGCATCAGCTAGCATAAATTATGTTAATTAAATTGTACAGCATGTGATATACTACACAAACCCATGTGATATCAGCATGTGATATAGTACAAAAACCCATGTTTCATAGTCACAAATCAGACAAGCATAGTTTCACCTCTATTACAATTAATCACAGAAGCACACCCTCAGTCACAAATGACACAATGTCATCTTCAAAATCAGGAAGCATACAGCTCCTTGACCTGGATCATGGACTCCATGGAATTTGATCCTGAAATTGGCCGCGGCAATGCATACTTCCTATGGAGGGTTATGCTTCTGTCGAGACCTTCCTTTCCTTCTTGTCCTTCCCTTGATTAGCACCAGCCTTGCTTGCTTTTGCTGCTGCATTTCCTTTCTTCCTCTTCACCTATAAACAATAAAAAAAACTTAGAAACGAAGCTTATACAAGACAGAAATGGATAATGCAGCTCAAATTAAAAGTTCATTTGTAGAAAATTGCAATTAGGTCCTACTCATACATTATCCCATCATATGACAGCCTATTCGGAGTTATCCGAGATTTGAGGGTGCGACAGACGAGATTTACGTAACTGTGCCTTACTCCGTTTTATATCATATTCTTCTACTTGCCTCTCAACCCATAATTTCAGCCCAAACGGATCCTCCTCTAGCAGAAAATATTCCTAATTATGTGTTTCTTTTAGACATTCAGCACATTTAAACCTGTCTACAGTGTTAATAAAAGTAAGGTTGAACAACTTGGCCATGCACTTTTTAAACGTCTCACTTGCAGCAACTCTTTCACTATACTTTTTGTCCATAACCTGCATCCACTTGTCCAAAGACTCCGGAGTCGCAGTTTGGCAAGAATTGCTCGCAGTACTTTTCAGGAACTCTCCACTACGTCTGCTGTTATTTCTTCCATTGCTGCGATCAAATCCTTCAAAAGAGCGTTTCCCACGTGTCACAGAAGTAGGATTCTCATAAGGAAACAATCTCCGAGCGAGACGACTGTATGGATCGTCGTCAGCCTCAATGTTGTTTTGCATCGCTGGTGAGGCGGTCGAATCGGATCCCTCTTCTGCTGTAGGTGGCTCTGAAGGTGCACTTCTCGATGATAGTATCCACCTTCCTGTCGCAATTGAGCTCTTCACCATTAGTTCTACATCAAAAAACTGAGGAAACCCAATGATCCAAGCATTTTCGTATTGTGGGTTGTGCTGCCAAAAAGAAAAAAATGTTAGACATAAAATTAGGGTTTGTATTCTGAAAGTTACAACGTAAAATGTAAAACATACCATAAAGAAATCTCTCATTACTCCCGGATCTCCTGTTGTTGGCCTATGCATGCCATAATCCCACGTTCATCCGCTCTTGTTCTTCATAAACTGAAATTCATTATACTTTTCTTTCAGTCTCTTCCATATGTACCTCAATTGCTCTGCATCTCATACCACGATAGATAATTCATTTAATTTCTGCACAACTTTATTCCAAGATTGCTTTCTGAAATTACCACCCTTGTTCCTTCCATCAATGTGTTCCTCCAGTAGCAACCGAACAAGTAAAGTGTCCTCATCAGTAGTCCAATTTGGAGTGCGTCCAGCCTTGATAGAAGATTGACCAGCTTGCTGAGTTGATTTTCCCTTTGCTTGTGTTCGAGGACTTCGCCGAACTGGTGGATTGTGAGCATCCATTACTGTAGTAAAATCTGAACAAGTAAATATGCAGAACATGAAAGCATGTTTAACAGTGATTTGCAAGAAAACCTAAAACAAGCTTTATATAAGCAGATTCCACATTTAGTCAAGTATTCATCCATAGATTAAGTTAATGATAGTTGTTATAGTTGTATCTTTGCATGTGTAAAAGCCCTTCACAACAGTTTGCTACATCAACCAAAACTCAGAAAAATCCACAACCTAGCTCACAATGCTAGTTCTAAAGAGAAATGACAAGGCCCCATTATATTGTGTCCATTGTCATCAAAATGAGAGGTTAGCTGCAGAAGCTGTGAAGCAGCAACAAGCTTCACTACAGTCTCCAGATTACACGATACAGGCTTCCTCTGCCAAAAAGGGCATATGTTAGACCCAAATGTTGCAGTTTCAACTTAGGAGAAGGAGAAACATAACCTAATGAGATTTGGCAAACATGATGCACATACAATACCTACATTACCACCAGTCCTTGTGTTCCATTTTGGTCTAAGCTACATTCTTCTTCTGGTTTGATCAAACAACAGACAAAAATAAAAAGTCAAGGAATAGTCATAATAAACAAGATATTATTCTTAAATGTCTTATCATGAAGATAGAATAGGTTGTACCAGCTCTGGTTTTCCATTTCCATTAGATGCTGGTGAGGCAGTATGAGTCTGTGAAAATCAGCTAGTTGCTATTGTTGCTATTGTTACGAAAATCACTTGATCGAATGCAAGTTAATAAGCAACTATAAATTTAAAATGTTTTTTTCTCCTCATGCTGTAGATTTTAGGCTCCTACATACATGACGAAATTATTGGAATAAGTATGATCCATATGAAAGACAAAAAAATTGAGAAGAACCACTTAATTAATTATATGTCGTTGGCGGGGAAGGAGGGGACTCCTGCGGCGTCCGCTGCGTCATCGGCGGGGAAGGAGGAGACTCGTGCGGCGTCCGCTGCGTCGTCGGCAAGGAAGGAGGACACTCGTGTGACGATTGCTGTGTCATCGGCAGGGAAGGAGGGGACTCCTGTGGCGTCCTCTGCGTCGTCGGCGGGGAAGGAGGAGACTCATGCGGAGTCTGCTGCGTCGTCGGCGGGGAAGGAGGAGACTCATGCGGAGTCTGTCGCGTCGTTGGCGGGGAAGGAGGATACTCGTGCCGCGTCTGCTACATCATCGGCGGGGAAGGAGGAGACTCGTGCGGCGTTTGATATGTCGTTGGCGGGGAAGGGGGAGACTCGTCCGGCGACTGTTGCGTCGTCGGCGGGGAAGGAGGATACTCCTGCGGCGACTGCTACGTCGTCAGCGGGGAAGGAGGAGACTTGTACAGCGTCTGCTGCGTCGTCGGCGGGGAAGGAGGGGAATCATGCAGCGTCTGCTGTGTCGTCGGCGGGAAAGGAGGGGACTAGTGCGACGTCTGCTGCATCGTCGGCGGGGAAGGAGGAGACTCGTGCGGCGACTGCTGTGTCGTCGGTGGAGAAGGGGGACACTCGTGCGGCGTCTCCTGCGTCGTCGACGGAGAAGGAGGACACTCGTGCGGCGTCTGCTGCGTCGTCGACGGGCAAGGAGGAGACTCGTGCGGCGACTGTTGCGTCGTCGGCGCGGAAGGGGGACACTCGTGCGGCGACTGCTGCGTCGTCGGCGGGGAAGGAGGAGACTCGTGCGGCGTCTGCTGCGTCGTCGGCGAGGAAGGAGGAGACTCCTCCGGCGTCAGCTACGTCGTCCGCGGGGAAGGAGCAGACTCGTGCGCCGACTGTTGCATCGTCGGCGGGGAAGGGGGAGACTCGTGCGGCGTCTGCTGTGTCGTCGGCGGGGAAGGAGCTCTGCTGCGTCTTGGGCGGCAGCATCAAGGGGGGGGGGGGGGGGGGGGGGGGGTGGGGGGAAGGAGCTCTGCTGCGTGTTGGCTGAGGCCGTCTGCGCCCGCGTGCCGGAGATGGAGGCCGAGGCCGGCGCGCAGGCACGAGGGCGCGGACGGCCTCGGCACGCGGGACGGACGCCGAGGCCGGCGCGCCGGCAACGAGCGCGGATGGCCTTCGCCTCGGCCTCGACATGCGGGTGCAGACGGCCTTGGCCTCCGTCCTCGGCACGCGGGGGCAGAACGGCCTCGGCCTCCGTCCCGCGTGCGGAGGCCGTCTGCGCCCGCGTGCCGGCGAGCCGTCCGGCCTCGGCCTCCATCCCTGGCGCGTGGGCGCGGACGCCGGCCGGTGATGGTCCGGCGAGCGGTGTATTTATAAAAATTAGTTTTAAAATAAGAAAAATTTAGACTTATTTTTTAAAAAAATTTATGGGTCTATTTTTTAATATATAAATATTAAAT